>JAGFPH010024965.1:0-11103 GCA_018207615.1 Philaenus spumarius
AGACTTTTATTATGTACATTTAGTCAACAATGATTTCAGCTTGCTTACGTTGGATTGAGTTGTACAATTATTGAATGAGTAATGTTTCAGTGGAGCCTGAAGTGTATAAAATACACCCCCAGGGATTGAATTATTTCTTGTCCGACAACCCAATTATAATGTAAGCTGAGGGGTGAACACTACCGTGTAATTTCAACCGAGATAAATTGTTTTAAATTACAACCATACTGATTTTATCCTGAACTGTACCTTCGCACGCGATTCCATCGTGAGCTACCGAATTAACTTCTTTCAAGTATTTCTACGATTTTATCTTTCCAGTTTTATCCTTAAATGATTGTAGGCCTGCGAGTTTTTAGACCGTGCTACAATCTTTTGGTTTGTCGGAATATTCTCGTTTCAATGGTTCGAGCAACGCTGATTTGGCTATCTAGCAAACCCGGGTATATTAAGTTTAAATGCTTAAATGTTAATATTTACTTTTCAACTCAACGCATAGGACTAGTCTTTGTAAATTCATTTAAACGTGAATTTTTGTTGTCGTATTATACCGTTACAAGGGACTCTTACATTGCTCGCTTCGCTCACCAACTATGGAAGTAAATTTATACAGATTATTGTATACTCTACTATTTTCACGAAAATTACGGTTGACGGTGTTTTACCTAAACCGCTGACGTGAGTTGAGCTAATTTCCAAAGTTAAGTTTGTATGTTTTAGGGTTTCAACCAACTATTTGGGAAACTGTTCCACTCACGACGGCCTTGAACAGCTGCCTGTGTGTACGAAATATATTACTAGAATTTGTTTGCGCCCAAACCTATAGCTTCGGCTAACGCGTACCCTCGTTCCACTCGCAGCGGAAAAACTCGGGTTATGAGCTTGCTTCGCTCGCAGCGTAAAAACTCTGTCGTCCAACTCGGATTTGAAGTTGCCCTAACGGTAAAATCCACCATTTGTATTTGAACCGGGTACTTTTATGGTATTTTACAACGTACTTCCGATTGTTGGATTTTTTCTTATAAACTCGTCCGAGCGACGTAGACAAACAACGTGTGTACCAAATTTGGACTAAATCGGACTTAAAATGCGCCAGCTAGAGTGGAAACACATATATACATATATATATATGTGTATATATAATTTTTAATTACACCCCCAAACGTGTTCTGGGGACCATGATCGGTGCTCATTTACTACTTCCGACCTAAGGTTCTACCATAAGGGTCACTGCAATAGCCCATTTTTCACAGATACTACAAAAACTATTTTAACGCAATTGAGGGAACACAATGTTCATTTCAGAGGCATTACCAAGTAAACTATTTTAACACAACTTACGAAATGAGGAAACACAATGTCTATTTTAGAGGCATTACCAAGTTTACTAAATACTCTGCTATACTACACATTATACAGGGTGGCCACCATTATCAACTCAAGGAGGCCACCATTGGGATCTCAGAAAGTATTAATTTTACAGAAAACTTTAAATGGGGAACCTTTCCTTGTTTTTTGAGAAATTTAAAAAATATGTAGTTAAAATATTTGTAAATGGCCGCCATTTTCCAATATGGTGGTCAACTTTGAAATTTCTTATGGAAACCCCTACTTTTTATTGTGTTGCTAGGCAATAACCAGCTCTTTCATTGTTGCAATTTTCACTTTTGTTTTTACCTCGTCTAACGTAGTAATTGCTTTGTTACCGGCATTAGTAGGCTACTGTTAACCAGCGTCTGTTGTAGTTTTGAATATTAAATTTATAACAGTTTTGTTTAATTGTAGTTCATGTGTACTTGAAATATTTTTGTGTGTTTGTTTCTTTAAAAAAAGTGGGTTATAGCTCTTTGTTTCACTTTTGTTTTATATTGTAAATATGGAGTTTACTAACATTGTAAAAGTGGAAATGTTGGAAGATTATTTTTATGTGGAAAGAACAGTACCTGGGCAGCAAACCGCTACGAAATGTGTTACTTTTGTTATACTGTAGCGAGCTGTACTTGCACTTACACAATACCCAGTGGTTGCGTAAGCGATTTTTTAAAATAATTTAAGTACGTTTTTTGTATAAAATAAAATATTTGTGAAATTGCAACAGCTTTTTAACATTCCTATGTAAAACATGTTCCACTTTGAGTTAAATTTTATTGTTTGCAAATATAGTAAAACAATCCTCTTTAATATTGTTGAAATAAGAGTTATTGAAACTTTCAGCGCTCCTAGCGGCTAAACGGTTAAGTTTATAAAAAAAAAATATCATGAATAAAAATGTCTTAAAATTGCATGTAAAATCCAAATTCGTTGAGTTTCCATAAGAAATTTCAAATTTGACCACCATATTGGAAAATGGCGGCCATTTAAAAATATTTTAACTAGATATTTTTTAATTTCTCAAAAAAACAAGGAAAGGTTCCCCATTTAAAGTTTCCTGTAAAATTAATACTTTCTGAGATTCCAATGGTGGCCTCCTTGAGTTGATCACCCTGTATATAGTAGAGCGTGACGGAATAGAGCGTGACGAAAAATGCGCGACGGTAAAATCCGATTCACCGCCAGCAAAATTTTTGATTTTTTTTGGACGCGGTGCGAATATAGAAGTTTTTACTTTAAAAACCAAACTAAGCAAATTAGGACTACACAGTAGCTACCAATGGATCTTGTTTACCTCGTGTAATACACGGATCAGTAGTTTCAGGACTCGTGTATTCATTTAGTCCTGTTTAATGTCCATAAGATCACAGCTAGCAGAGATTTAACTAATCAAGCGTGTACGGTCAAGGCTAAGTTTACGGTTCGCTAAACCTATACAGAAATACGGGCAATGAAACTCGGCTCGTCATAACGCTGAGAAACATAAAATGCGCTGAAATGGTTCACTGAAAACCTGACGTTATATGGTTTTATAAGGTCAACATAAACCCATTTAGGAGTTTACTAATACATTTACCTTTATACGTTTAATTATATTTATACGACACTTCCATTAAATACAATATTTGAAATATTAATAGGGCACTCCACCATAAAAAAAGTTGTTTATTTTTAAAGCAATCCTAATTATTTTATTTTTTATATATGAGTGTTGGTTATAGTGACTTTTCCATAAGTTTTTGACCGCCACCCTCCTTACCCAGGGGGAAGGGTTAATTTTTAGGGATTTAACTAGCCTCATATTTTTATTTTGAAAAGGCCTCCATTCAACAACCTGTAGTATGGATATTAAATTATATAAAATAATACCTGACCCGTACGGTATTGCCCGTGGTGGTTGGTATTTTCAGTCTCTTTAACGTAATTGTATTCTTTTTAAGTGTTCAGTCAGTGAGTGGTATTTGGCTTTTATATACATAGACCTTAAATAGTAAAAGCATTATTGTCATAACAATAAAAATCTGAAATTATGATTTTAGTAACTTTGATTCCCCCAAACCCCTCCTAAAATTTCGAAATTTTTCATACCCTTTCTTAGTGAGCACCTATGGCCCTAGAAGAAGCTACATACCAAATTTCATTCGAATCTGTTCGGTAGTTTTGGAGAAATCGTGATTAAGTAGTTTTTACCCCCCAAACCCCCCTAAAATTTCATATTTTTTCAAACCCTTTTTTTAATGAAAACTTATGGCCCTAGATGAAGCTACATACCAAATTTCATTCCAATCCGTTCGGTAGTTTTGAAGAAATAGTTATTTAATAACTTTGATCCCCCCAAACCCCCCTAAAATGTCGAATTTTTTCAAACTCTTTCTTAGTAAGTACCTATGGCCCTAGAGGAAGCTACATACCAAATTTCATTTCAATCCGTTCGGTAGTTTTTGAGAAATCGTGATGAGTGAGTCAGTGAGTGAGTGAGTGAGTGGTATTTCGCTTTTATATATATGTTACCGGCAAAGTACGAAATCCAGGCATTGTATAGAATGCCTAGACATTCTATACAATGACTAGCGGTTTTGGGCAAAGTGTGAAATGGAATAAAAATTACATTAATTTCAGCACTTTGCCTAGGCATTGTATATAGTGACTAGGCATTTTATAGAATGCCTAAAGGGTCAGTGGGCAAAGTATGAAATATAATTAGAATAAAAAAAAAACTAAAAGACTTACCTAAACTGTTTAGTCACAGTATTTTGCCAATAACAGTATGATTATAATATTTGTATAATTATAATATTTCGTCGTATTATCACTTTATATAATTAGAATAAAAAAAAACTAGAGGACTTACCTAAACTGTTTAGTCACAGTATTTTGCCGATAACAGTATGATTATAATATTTATATAATTATAATATTTCGTCGTATTATCACTTTATATAATTAGAATTTAAAAAAAAAAAACTAGAGGACTTACCTAAACTGTTTAGTCACAGTGTTTTGCCGATAACAGTATGATTATAATATTTATATACGGTAATTATAATATTTCGTAGTATTATCACACTATTTATAATTAGAATGAGTTGCCTAAACTGTTCGTTTCTACACAAAAAAGAACAAGAACAATCCGGCAACGCTGTCAGGACGGTAAGAAAAACATGTCGGCACTTTACAATGTAAATTTCTAAATAATTCATACTTTGCCTGATGCGCCTGCGGGCATTGTATAGAATGACTGGGCAAAGTATATAATGCGCGATATTTCATACGTTACCTGCCCCGGTTTAGACATTGTATATAATGCCTAGTCATTCTATATAATGACTGATTTCGTACTTTGCCGGTGACATATTTATAGATTACTAGGTTAGGCAGACTGAACTTATTACATATTTTCCTTTATCACATGACATTTATCTTATTTTTAATTAAAATGGTAAAGAAAACTGACTAAACTGAATGTGCATTACTAAATTACAAGTGAAAACAAAAACACGTAGGTAGTTTTCTGTATCATTATACAGACAATTACCACTGACAATCAATCTATAAATAAAATAGAAAATCCACTCACCACTGATCTCAGTATATCAAAAACCATACCAACTATGAACGTGAAATTTTGTACGCATACTGCTCATAGGTGCTAGAGGCGCACTAAAAAAGGATTTTTAAAGCTTTGGCATTTAAGGGTTGAAATTGTTGGAATGTGAAAATTGGTGCACCCATTGCTCAAAGGCGCTTGAAATTGTAAACGCCCTTCGCTCTGAATTCTTCATATTTTAATTGATTTAATTTATTCAGCACATACAGTTTGATGGAGACGACTGACGAGCAGCCATTGAACAATTAATACCAAACTAATTAAAAATAAATTAACTAACAAAAGTATTATTGCTTCATTAGTTGTTAGAGAAACGATGTACCGAGTTTTCTTACGCAATCTGCAATGGTTACAAAAATATAAGGCCATTCACAGACTTTGGAGACATCCTGTATATTATAAACGGTTTTGTTCTGGCTGACTGACTGACACAGAATCAACGTGGAGCTAAAACTACTTAAGATACAAATATGAAAAATTAAAGGCATATTCGTATGAGGTCATTGACGCCCACTAAGAAAGGATTTTGCAAAATTGTAATTTTAAAGCATAAAAATAGTTAAATTCTATTGTTTACCCCCAGCCCTATATCGGATAAAAGTCCTGTTAGGATTAAAAGCTTATCAACACATGTTCATTCATTGCCATATCAACCAACTTGGAAAATTTAGAATCAGTGTATTATTCTTCACAAAAACAGTGTTTTATAGGTTAGACGATCAAACTAAAAGCAAACACAAACAAAAATCAACAAAAAATGCTTGTGGTGTAATAGTTAAATTCAAACACCGGCTGTTACGTATTATAGATTAAACAGTTGATTTGGATACAAAACTTTACATAATTTCAGTTTATCCATACAATAAAAAACACGTTTATTTGCCCCCAATTTAGAATCATGTACAATTGTTCTTCACAATTAACAGTGTTTTAACCCAGGAATTGTCAGAATGCACTCCGAGATGAAGTCGTGGGGGCGTGGCACGTGAAATATATCAATTTTTACAACTCTACTTGTAATCAATATTTCACCCACTAAAAATTATCCAATCGCAATAAATAAAAAACCGTTGGAAAGGGAATGATCTACACTTTAATTTTTGTACCTAAAAGTTTTTTCTAAAAAGTATATTTACATACGTAATCATCGTTGCAGTTTATTAGTTTTCTTCAACAAACTCGGCGACCGTCAATTCACCGGATTACGTCATTAAACACAACGAAGTAACGCACCTTTCTTCTCTCTCAAAAGCCCGCCCAGTACTTCTTCTAAAGTAAACCTAGATACCGTTGGATTCTTCACAATTTCCCCTATCTAATAATGCCATCCTATCAAAAATTGGAAAAATAGTACTAAAGTAGTTCAACCAATAAACAGCGTTATTTTTTACACGTGATATCTGTGTGACCACAATGTTTTTTTTTTAGCTATTTTGGTATCTCTGTAAACGCAATGCTTCAAGCTAACTTTCTCTGTATACCAAATACGCTACATTTGAACAGTTTATTGTGCAGGACCGTGGGAAAGTGACTGCTATACGCTATACGGTCTCATCTAAAGTTTGAAACTGAAGCCTAACGGACTTTTACAACATGGCTAGACATAGGAGTTTGCGCGCGCATCTTGTATAGTACTGACGAGAAATTTCTATATTTATTCTCACTTTTGTTATTCAAATAATTGTAAGTCAAACACTTTTATGAAAAGATAATTTACAAGTATACAGTTTAATTCTCTGGTTTTTTTTTAAATTACGTTCCAAACTAGGCCTAGTTTTGTTAGCAGTCGTGTAGGTGGAACATAAAAACTGGTGTTTTCAAAATAATAAATTTGAAATCGATAAATGTTTTTATACAGTTCTATTAAGAACTAAATTATGAAATTTTTTACGCTTACGAAAAATGTTTACTACTTGTTATGTAGGCCTAAAGGTGAACATTTGCCTTTCGTTACTGAACATTTTTTGTTTCTTGAGCTAATAACTTTTACAATTTTACATCAATAATTTTTTTAATTGTGTATATGAATTTGTCGAACCTTTCTCTATAAAAAAGGTACAGAACACTTTTGGATTGGTGTACAATTACTATATTTAACGAATTTTTGAAAATATGCTTGCACACGCACCGAAATGACTTGGCGTTGCAAAACATGAACATGGACAGTTGTAGGGTTAAGATTAGGTAAAAAACGAAATCTTATTTTATATATATAAGCGAAATACCACTCACTCACACACTCATCACGATTTCTCAAAAACTACGGAACGGATTGAAATGAAATTTTGTATGTAGCTTCCTCTAGGGCCATAAGTGTTCACTAAAGAGGGTTTTAAAAAATCGGAAATTTTAGGGAGTAAAAATTACTAAATCACGATTTCTCCAAAATTACCGAACAGATTGGAATGCAATTTGGTATCTAGCTTCCTCTAGGGCCATAGGCGCTCGCTAAGAAAGGGTTCGTAATTTTAGGGGGTTTGGGGGGATCAAAGTTATTAAATCACTATTTCTACAAAACTACCGAACGGATTGGAATAAAATTTGATATGTAGCTTCCTCTAGGACCATAGGTGCTCACTAAGAGAGGGTATGAAAAATTTCGAAATTTTAGGAGGGGTTTGGGGGGATCAAATTTACTAAAATCATAATTTCAGATCTTTTATTATTATGACAATAGTGCTTTTATTATTTAAGATCTATATATAAATATATAAGCCAAATACCACTCACTGACAGAACACTTAAAAATAATACAATTACGTTAAAAAGACTGGAAATACCAACCACCACGAGCAACGCCGTATGGGTCAGCTAGTTGTATTATAAGTCAAACATATGGTGTTACACATTGTATTGTTGTCTTTGGTTGGTAATATCAAAATTTGTTCAAGTGTTGATTATTTTCCACTAAAATATTGACGGTGAAATTACAACGCATGCCGCAATCGGAATTATCGGGGATGATCTGACTTACATTAATCGTGTATAGGTCAAAGCTCAATCGTAATTTCCGTGAAAATATCAGAGTATACAATAATCTGTTTACATTGGCTTCGCAATGGGTCGCCGCCTAAGTTGGTGAGTGAAGCAAACAGGATTAACACTGGTGTATAGATAAGACACGGGAATTGTTTACTTAATTTAACACTACGATAATTAACCGTGATTAAATAACTGCTATCTTCAAAGCATAACCAACGCAAACGGCAAATATTAATCTTTCAACAAGGTTATTGTAGCGTGAGATTGTCTGCTTTATCACAACGTTATCATGTTACGCAATCAGAAGGGAAAGAAAACAAAAATATCCATTTGTTTGTTTCTTGTACAACTGTACATTCTGAAAACCTTTCTTGTTGCTTGAAATGGATATATTTTCTTTGCGTGTAAATCAGTAAACAGTGTTTATTTATACAGGGTAATGCAGACGTTCAGCAACATTTTCGTAATTCTAAACCTGTTACACGTATTAACTCCAAACTTTCAGGAAATTATATTGGACAAATTATGCACCTTTGAGGGGTATGAATGAATTTTACCCTTATTCGGTTAAGAGAGGGAGGGGTTGCAAGTAAAACATTTTAAATTGTAACCCTTATTGTGTGATAATCCATTTTAAAGCCCTCGTTGAAATGCGAAAATTGGTGTAAAGTATATTATTGATAATACTTATAATAGGACAGACCAATGATCTATACTAAAATTATAAAGAGTTAAAATTTGTTTATTGTTTGAATGTAGGGGGTAATCTCTGGAACTACTGAAACGATTGAAAAAAAAGTTTTACTTAAAAAAATCTACACTATCCCTGAGTAACATAGGCTAGAAATAGTTTTGATTTAAGGGTTGAAACAACCAATATAACAATAAATATTATTTTTTATATCTTTGAAGTTAGGTCAAAATGGCTTAACTCAGAAATTGTAAACGAATGGTTATTGTACAGGTAACCAGTCACATCCCGTCAGCTTGGGAGCGAGACAACAACCATTTGCTTTACTTCAGCCCTCCTACCCCTAAAACCACAGATGTGAAAAGTTACCTGGTCTAGCCGAGATTCGAACCCGGTATCTTCTGATCGAGAAGAAGCGACGCTGTCCACTCGACCATGGCTTGCCGAGAGAACTGAGAACAAAACCACGCCTAAGTTACTTGCTACCGGATTGCCTATCTAACCCCTACTCCTCTCGCGTATAATATATACTGCAATGAAAGCCACGAGTTTGTCAAAACTTCGAGAGCTTTTCCTGTATCGTTAACAATTTCTGACTTAGGCCATTTTGCCCTAACTTCAAAAATATGTTCCATACATTTAGTGAGCTGAACATATTGACATTTATTTCTTAGAAAAAGTATCATAGATTTATATTTTGTAGCGTGCTGCTAAGGAGTGAAAATTTGGTAACACCCCCTATAAAAAAATGTTGATTACTTTCTTTAAAGCTAGAGAACTGGAAATTTGGCACTTATTGATTTTAAGTGTTTTATAGGAAATAAAATTAATAATAATTCGCCAACGCAGCTGAACCGCTGACGTGAGTTGAGCAAATTTCCAAAATTAAGTTTATAGGCCTATGTTTTAGGGTTTCAACCAACAATTTGGGAAATAGGTGTATCACGACGGTGCTTAATAGCTGCAAAATGGTTCGCACGACATTCCGCACATTGGGAGTATCTTCAATAAACAAAGCATTGGTTGCTTCGCACGTCATTCCGCATTTTGGGGGTATTTTCAATACACAAAGCATTGCGTGCTTTGTACGCCAACCCCTCGGTAGAATCCACCACATGGCTTTGAAACGGGTAATTTTACGTTTTGATCGCTTTTGGGGGAACCAAGGTATTAGGTCGCGTAAAAAAACAAAATGTGCAGAATAACATCCTACATTAATATTTGTAGAAGAAACTTTAAAAAATGCATTTTCGTAAGAAAAATCTCAAAAAATAGTTACTTTCGGTTAAAACGTGCTTCTTAGTGTTGGATTTTTTTGGCTAACGAACTCGTGTGAGCGACGTAGACATCCAACGTGTGTTCCAAATTTGAACCAAATCGGACTTAAAATGCGGCCGCTAGATTGCGAACACATATATACACAAATTTATATATATATACAGGGTGGACCAGCTAAAGTGTGACAATAGCTAACTTTTAAAATACGATTCGGAAAAAAATGTTTAAATGTAACATCTGCCCTTAATTTTTTATACCTTTTGGACTGTGTATAACATTTTTTCAAAATCGTCCATTTTCAATCCAAAATGGCGGCCAACTTCATTTTTTAAATAGAAACCCCCCTTTTATATGACGGTTTTGGATTTTATGGGCAATTTTAAGACTTTTTTGTTCTTTACATTTTTTTGATAAACCTAACGGTTCTCCTGTAAAATGAAGTCGAAGTTTCATTTTCTTACAGCTAATCACTCATAAAGGTTACAATAACCAACTTCTAAACCATTTTCTTAGCCCTTTTTTTTATCAGTATGGATAGACCGATTATGAAGAAACCTGTTCTTTAGTCTTAAAAAGACCATTCGAGTCTTTGGTGGTTGGTTTGGAAAACGCACCGAAAACAAATTTGATGCATCTCTGTAGTTTCCTCTACAATCTCCTAATATGAGAGCTTCTTCATATGCATTCATTTTGCAAATACAACTCACACAAAAACACAATAAATTTGAAAGTCAGTACCTTAGAAGTTATCGGTACTGTGGTATAAACTAGATTAAAAGGCAAAAATTAAGAATCCGGAAACAAATTTACAACATGTGTTGCATTTTTGTAAAAAGATAACCAGCATGACTGCTTTATTTCAAAGGCGTTTTAAATATAAACCACTTTAAGAATACTAATTTTAGTATGTGTCCTAAATTGCTCAATTGCATTTGAAACCTTTAATAAAATTTATGGGAGAGTGATGGTTTGATATTTTATTTTACTAATTTGATTTTAAAAAAGTTTGTTGTCCTAAAAAGCATGGTGTAGATGTTGGTTATTGTAACCTTTATGAGTGGTTAGCTGTAAGTGAGTGCTTCGACTTCATTTTACAAGAGAAACGTTAGGTTTATCAAAAAAATGTTAAGAACAAAAAAGTCTTAAAAGTGCCCATAAAATCCAAAACCGTGAT
>JAGFPH010024966.1:0-11102 GCA_018207615.1 Philaenus spumarius
AACAAAGTTATTATCGGCTCAGAAGTGTTTTGCTTTTGGCAACCTGAAAGGAATCCGCATTTCTTAAGATATCGACTCCCAACCACCACCGAACATCATTGATTAGTTTATACTTTCTTTTGATGAGGTTCACATTTTTGGCTGCCATCTTGGATCCGCCATATTGGAATGAACTTTTATTTTTTAAATGTAAAGGCAAGGTTGTGACCCATCATTTCAAACTATTTTTTCCGTAGAACACGATGCCGCAATCGGTTTTTAATTATCTGCTTTCGTTCTCGAGATATTAACAATTTTGTAAAAAATTGAACATTTCAAAAATTCCTTGTTTTATTCAATTTTTTTTTTAAATATCGACCCTTTATCATCAGATATCACAGTTTGGCAGTAGCTTATAAATTTGTATTAAGTTATAAATTTGTACTGCCATCTTCAGTAAATTTGTTTGATTTCAGTGTATTAACAACTTTTCTCTGTGAAACTGAAGATGGCAGTAAACATTTATAACTTAATAAAAATCTATAAGCTACTAACGAACTGTGATATCTGATGATAAAGGGTCGATATTTAAAAAAAAATGAATAAAACAAGAGATTTTTGAAAATTTCAATTTTTTACAAAATTTTTAATATCTCGAGAACGAAAGCAGATAATTAAAAACCGATTGCGGCATCGTATTCTTCGGAAAAAATAGTTTGAAATGATGGGTCACAACCTTACCTTTACATTTAAAAAATAAAAGTTCATTCCAATATGGCGGCCAAAAATGTGAAGCTCATCAAAAGAAAGTATAAACTAATCAATGATGTTCGGCGGTGGTTGGGAGTCGATATCTTAAGAAATGCGGAAAAAATTAGGGGGGGGGGGGACATTTAAAACTCACCCGGTATAAGTAATAGTATTCACTTATTTCTCAAATATAACAATTCTACTTACTAAATTAGAATACATATACTTAGATACTTAGGATACAAATGTAGTATGTGTTCCTCTTTTTATTCACGCTTTTTAACTGCATACCATATTAATCCTCTATTATGCACACTATTTCAAAGTAAATTTTACTAAACTGCAATTTAAAATTTTAAAAATAAATATTCATACTATGTAATCTATGTAACTCGACTTGTATAAGTTTAATCTATTGACACACCAATTTGCAAAATCCGTTAAATAGTTTATGGGCTATGATGTTACCGTAATTGTTAATGTATTGCCCACATTAACTTCTCCTAAAACCTACCCGGAACAGAATACATCTGCTATTTTAAATACGAACAAGTTAATTAAATGTATTTATTCCATGTTTTTTAAATCAAATATAACAACAAATCCCTAAAAGCTAAAAAAATTTACATTTGTGGCACGTAAAGAATGTTTTACGTCAGTGTGAGATCCAACATACGGGGTTGGGAAATGTTTAGTTCGATAGTTTTGTTACGTACTTGGAACTGTCCATTCGTTTAGACATTTCTCATTTTTATTTTAGTGAAAGCCATTACCATTTCCACATTAAACGGAATCTGTCCACTAAGTCCTTCCACGCATGTGCCGATGTCTAGCTTGGCTAAAGCTGACGTTATCACAGGTTGTCAGGAAGATCAGTTTTATCAACATTTTGCAGACCTATTTGAAATAAAAGAGACGGATTTTTAAATTACCTACAAAAAATTATGAAAAACTAGCTGACCCGTGCGAAGCATTCGCATTATAACTTACTTAAATTCCACTTAATTAAAGTACACACCGTATATTTAGTATTGTATAGTGCGTCATATAACAATGTAGTGGCGTAACGGCAGCTCTACAGCTGGGTATTGTTATTATCAGTGTTGCCAACGCCAGGAAAATTTTATTTTTTCGTATAATTGTATTTTGTATATTTTTCCGGTGTAGCGGTTAAGGAAAGCTTTAAAATGATGCCTCATCCATGTAATTTGATGATGTATTACGGAAGTTATTGCGTACCGACAAAAAAATGGCCTTGAGAAATAATATATGTGATTAGTAAACTGTATTACTTTAAAATAATAATGTAATTTCTCAAATTTAAAATTCAAGCACTAATCACAAATATTTAATTTGAATCATAAAATTACAAAGCCACAAAACTATCACATGACCTTTGCAATTTGATATCTGTTAAAGGCAGTAGCAATTACTTTATCTTTCGGTGGTTTCTATTAAACTTCACCTTTTTGATTGACCTTTTTTTGGGTGTTAAAATATTAAGTTGCATCCCCAATAAGTGTTACCTAATTTTATGTATTTTAAAAAAGCTAAACATTTTCAAAAAAGGTTGAGTTAATTTGAGCATTTAAATTTTTGGACAAAATTTTGTTTTATTAAGGTTTATTTGTGCTACTAAACTACCATATTTTCCAAAACTACCAATTTTTGATAATATTTCTTTACAAAAGTATGAAATTTTAGCACTTTTATAAGATTTCTAGTGAGGGTATTGAGAAGAATACCTTAAATATAACGAAATGTAAATAGCCAAAAAGTCGGTGATGTATAAAGTTTAAAGAGTTATCAAATCAGAGAAAACTTTTAACTTTTTGTCATATCTCCTAACCAACCGTTCAAAATTGTACACCATAAAAATGTATTTACTTTTTTACGATTCCTTTTTTTATCCATAAATGTGAAGTTGAAAGAAAACGTAATCAAATTTATAGTACTAAGTATTATTCTTAAAACTTAAAAGTAACAAATTATGATTAGTTAAAAACCATTGTCATGAAGGTTCGGAACAAATAATACTCATTTTGGTTCATTAATTCGTGCTCAGGTTTTTTACATATTATAGTAAGTCCACTTTTATATAGTACTAGGGGAGACCCCTGCGTGCTCCGCACGCCAACCCCCCACTCCCCAACTCCCTGTTGGAACCCTAGCTAACCTGTGCGAAGTTTTTGCAATTAATGTAGGCCTAGTTGCTTGATTTAATAAGAGATTGATTTATTAAATTTACTAAAAAGACAATTTCATCATTGATTGATTTATTAAATTTATTTAAATTGATTTATTAAATTTACTAAAAAGACAATTTCATCATCACTAATTATCCATTCACCTCCATAACTATTTAACTATAAACAGAAAAACATAATTAAGCAACAGCAAAATTAAACATAACCTACTTCAATAAAGTAAATTACAACATAAACTAACCATGTCATGATAATAAAACATGTGCTGTTATAATCAGCTGATCTGTGCTATTATATATTTTTATGTCCAATAGAACTCCAGATGATAATAAAACATGTGCTGTTATAATCAGTTGATCAGTAAATACAATGTTATTGAATAGAAAATACTTTAAATTACATTTTAAAAATATTAAATGATGGAATAGTAAAATTTTAAGTAAAATGGGCAAATATAGAGTTAATTACCTTTCATTTAACACAAACTGCATGTCAATCGGTCCAATAGAACTCGAGATCTCACTTGGAATAGGCCTAAAAATTTTCCCCATGTTAAATTGCCATAAGAGATTTTAATTTCCGTTTTTAGAAAATTTAGTGCTGTAATTACTAAAATCCAAGTAAAATGGGCACATATAGAGTTAATTACCTTTCATTTAACACAAACCGCATGTCAATCGGACCAATAGAACTCGAGATCTCACTTGGAATAGGCTTAAACAATTTTCCCATGTTAAATTGCCATAAGAGATTTTAATTTCCGTTTTTTGAAAATTTAGTGATGTAATTACTAAAATCCAAGTAAAATGGGAAAATATAGAGCTAATTACCTTTCGTTTAACACAAATCGCATGTCAATCGGCCCAATAGAACTCGAGATCTCACTCGGATTACAAAAAACCTCTTCAAATTAATATATAAGTACCAGGTGACCGAGCTCTGCTCGGTTAAATTTGTTGTTGTTTATGTTCATTTATAGCCAATATATAAAGTCCAGACATTAAACATTTTGTGTAGTGAAAAATGCATATAAAATGTATAACAATATATTGTAATTGTATTGTGCATGTTTTATTATTCCTTCCTTGACAGCAGTGTGATGCAAACCAAACAAACTGTTCATTTTTAGCATCACACAGTTTAAAAAAATTTAAACAGTGAGAAAAAAACTTTTAAATCACCATCTCTTCAGTATGTATGTCATGTGTCTGATTGTGAGTTGATAATATTGTGTATGATACAAAAACATGACGTTTTAGTGTTCTTCACTGTTTGGGTATATATGTGTGTGTATAGAATGTTCTTCATTGTATGTGAGAAGATGTAAAGTACAAAGTTGATTTTGATGACCGTTTAAAATGATCTAGTATGATACAAAAACATGACATTTTAGTGTTCTTCACTGTTTGGGTATATATGTGTGTAAGTAGAACGATCTTCATTGTAAATGAGAAGATGATAAGTTATCAAGTTGATTTTGATGAACGTTTAAAAGGATCTAGTATGATACAAAAACATGACGTTTTAGTGTTCTTCACTGTTCTTGTATGTACATGTGTGAGTAGAATGTTCTTCATTGTATGGAAGAAGATGTAAAGGACCAAGTTGATTTTGATGACAGTTTAAAACTTCTAGTATGATACAAAAATATGACGTTTTAATGTTCTTCACTGTTTAGGTGTGAGTAGAATGTCCTTAATTGTATGTGAGAAGATGGTAAGTTATCAAGTTGATTTTGATGATCACTTAAAACGCCCAATATGATTAAGTAAATATGATGTTTTAGTGTTTTTCAATGCTTGGGTATGGGTGACTTTCCTATGAGATGGGAAGTGATGAAGTTCAATTTATTTAGGAGAGAAATTTATAGGTAGATGAGCCAGGTTTTTAATTGATGTGTTGGAGATATTATCAGGGCTTGGAACTTTTTTATTATTGAGGCGTCTGATGTAGATGTGGAAATAAATAAACACATAAAAAGTCCGGCAAAAATCATAACAATATTAAAAGTACTTATGAAAAAAATGAATATTGTTAAATTGTTCTTCATTCTCAGTATTATTTAATACTTCTTTCCATACTACATTTCTAGTATGATGGTTATTCTCTTGAGGTAAAAGAACTTTTAAGTCACTTCTTCTTTTAACTCTAGAAAAAGCTACATACAACATACCATGCATAAAAACAGAACTTAATAAATAAATTCCAACTCTTTTGAATGTTTGACCCTGTGCTTTATGAATAGTTATAGCAAAAGCTGGTTTAATGGGAAACTGATGCCTCTGCAATGTACATCCAATTTGACTTTTGCTAGAATCTAAAGTGATCCTAGGAATATGAACATCTCGTCCTGAATTTTCACCGGTAATAATCTTGGCTTTAATATTATTATTGCTCAGTTCATTTACTTTTAATCTCGTTCCATTTCACAGTCCTTTAGAAACATCCAAGTTTCGTAAAAGCATAATAATTGTATTTTTTTTCAACTTCAATTCATGTTGTGGAAGATCAGCAATCTCAATAGAATTAAGAAATTCAGGTGTGAATTGGAGGGCTCCTTCTGGTTGATCTTTAACACTGTCATAACTTTTATATATTTTGAATTCTTCAGGTAGACGCTGTATAATTTCATCATTAATTTGATACACTTCCTTATTTAGAGGTGCTAATATGGCTCTGTCCTTCATATCTTCGTATCTGTTGTTTGCTAAACAGCCACCAAATATTTCATCAATAATGTTTCCAGTGGAAATAATATCAATTGGTAATTCAACTTCATCCATCGTATTTGCAGGTAACTCTCCATTACCAATTTTGAATAAATATTCAGCAAAATCTCTTTGATCAGGATCCACACGCATATTTTCTGTTAGTGAAAAGAAATAAAAATATTGCCAAAGATTACTTTTTTTAAGTGAAAGGTCCACCAATTCGCTACGGTTTGCACGTGGTTGAACAGGCAAACATTGCCGGAAGTCTCCTCCCAACACCACGACCTTTCCACCAAATGGTAAATTAGAATTTCCTATAGAACGGAGTAAATGATCCATATTGTTTAAACCATACAATGGGTAACATAGGTGCCTCATCCATTAAAAAAACATCAATTTTAGCAAGTGCTTTAGCTTTAGCTGATCCAGGTTTAATATTAGGTTTTGATTCAGGAGTTAATGGAATCTTGAGTCCAAAGGTTTTATGAGAGGTTTGTCCATTAAGAAGGAGAATTGAAGCTATTCCAGTTAAAGCCATACATTTTACATTTTTGTTTTGACCAGAGGGAATATAATATAGTTTTATAGACAAATGTTTTTCCAGTTCCACCTGGACCATCAATAAAGTAACATTTTGATACAGATTGTTAATTGTTACACGAATTTAGTATTTTATTCACAATTTCTAACTGCCTACCTTTAAGAAGTTCATACATTTGAACTCCCAAATGCAGCATTCTCATTTACACTTAATATCTCTTGATTTTGTTCATTTTCATAATCTTCGATATCATCCATGTTGAATCGCTGAACCCAATAACAAAAGTTTCGACCTTCAGTTGCTTCGATGTTTAACTTATGCGCTATTACTCGATACGCTCGTTTTATTGCCTCATCCACAGAACCAGCATTTCTTCTTGCTTCTCGTATGAAATCTTCAGCTAAATTTTCTCTGTATGTTTCCCACAAAGCCTTAGGATTATCTGGAGATCCAAAAATAAGAATTTGAGTAAAAAGGGTTCTCATTGCCCTGGGCATTTTGGAAATAGCAGATTCTTGTAGAATCTCAATGCACTGTCTATCGTCGTAAGTAAGCCCTCGAGCAAGGCATGCTTGTTTGTAAGTTGCATGTTTTACTCCATTCACAGTTAGTAAATCATCAAAACCAATAGCATCTTTAACATGATATAAAAGCAAACGTAGATGATAAGGTTCTGGTTGTGATACGAAATTGACACTGTGTATCCTACCAATAATACAAATATTTTTAATTCTGGGTACCCACATACTTGTCTTTCCAATCCATCTAAAATATTCAGGCATCTGCCAATAGTAGTGGTAATTGACTTCTTGTTGATTTTCAATATGCTGATGTCTTAGATTTCGATTGTGGTGAAAATATGCTTCTAAAGTTGAATATTTCAGTCCAATGTCAGCTAAATCCTCTTGAGTTTGTTCCAAATTTGCAATTCTGTACTTACCAGGAAGATGGGATATCTAATCGTTGACTGTATGACTTTTTTCTGAATTTCATTGCCAAAAAGTCGCCAACATGCTTCAGGTGAAGTAATACAGCGTCCTTGAATAAAGGTGTCTGCCTCATTATAATTGAGTCTTCTTTGGTCTTCGATAACTTTAATAAATGCACAGTCATGTCCTTTATAAATGTATTTGTATAGATATTTAACTGCTCTGATACTTCCAACATACTCTACGTTTATATGGCAGTTATATCTTTTAAGAAGGTAACGATTGTAAGTGGAGATATGGCGATTGTCTCTTGTTACCCTATGATTTTCTGCATCTTTACGGTAAATGGCATGCTCATGGGAAAAATTAGGATTTAGTATATTAAATTTTGTGTCATAACGACGACGATAAGTAGGTTTTTGATCATCAGTTAAAGATGTAACTTCCACATGTGGTTTCGGAAAACCAAATCGACATTGCATGCGTCCGTTCTTGTAGACCATACATGGTGCATTTGGATTTAATTTTCCACATGGATTGTGGACCATCCACTTCTTAACCAATTCTCGCAATTGTTGATCATCATAATTAGGAATTTCAGCTGAAATGAGATCATCAAGTTGTTCATTATATGAATTTTATCTTCAGGAGACATGATAAGTAAAAGATGCATGTGAGGCAATCCACGCATTTGAAATTCTATTGTATAAACAAAGGCAGAAACTTTCCCAAAAATTTGTTTCTTATCCAATTCGTATATCAAATCATGAAACTTAAGTTTAGCTATTCTAGCGATCAAATCTGGTCGGTGTGCTAGTTGTTCTAAAATTGAGCCATCTTCAAAAGGTAGACGTGCTGCTTCTTTAAATTCTGGCCAATCAGGATTGCAAGTCATCGTGATAAATAAATCTGGTGATCCGTAACGACGAACTATTCCCATAGCGTCTTCGAAGTGTTCATTATAATATCTTGTAGATCCTGGAAACGAAGAAGGTAGGATAATTTTTTCACCAACAACAGCGTTATTTTTCACTGCCAGTTCATTTAAAAACTGCATAACACCTGTGTAGTTATCAGCAAGAAGTTTTTTTGATTTGCTTTGATCCATTGGATACGATTTTGTTCTACCCTTATAAAAGTATCTACCAGATATTGTTGAAACAAACGACCACCAAAGTGTAATGCATTGAATCTTAAAAGCCGAAGATCAAGCTTATTCAAGTTGGCTTCAGACGGAATATCTTTGGCTAGTCCAGGTCTAAATGCTAATCGATATTGAGCAAGTTAAAGTCTAGTCACATGTTGACGGCTGGAATATGGTGTCTTCAAAGGAAGATTATTTAAAGAGAATCCAAAAGTTCCCTTTGGATAAAATAATGGATATGTAAATGGTTCCACACGATTGTCAATATTTTTCATTGTAACCAATGATTTTCCTCGATGACGAATAACTAATTCATTTTCAGGGAGACTTTGATCGGCGTTTAGTGTGACAACAGCACATACATCATTCTGAACCGGAATATTAAATTTCCTATGATCAACGTTATCAGGTATAGCAAAAAGCAGTTTAATATAAGGACTAAGGAGCCTGTTTTCCTTCTGCGATAGCAAGATTATTTGCTTCTTCTTCTACTTCCCGCATCATCATGAAACCATGTACAAAAGGATTTACAGATCTTAAAAGAAGTACCAATAAATTCAAGAGATCTTTATTGATGCCATGATTAATGGATGGGATTGTTTATTCTTTCACTAACAGCATCTTCATTATCTAAAAAGTATATCTGTCCATATTGAGGCCGTTCAAATTCACCTTCAGAATTTTGACTTGGGTGAGCTGCAATATTGAGTTTGTGATATACTTGACCGCTTGCTATGTAGCTATATATACCTCGATTATTGATGGTACGATCATCATCTACAGTGAAGGAAGCCAAGGCATAACATGCATTTAAATTACGAATCCTTCTATAGAATATACCAGAAAGTGGATGTCTTCGAAGGAAAAGTCGCACTAACTTGTTTGGAAATTCTGAATGTACAATGTCGATCCTACCATGCAAGCAGCATTCTCCAAAGGAATCAGGATGAGTGTTATTTTTCACTCGTTCCTCTGGAAAATGCAAAGCTGTACAGTGAATGCAACTTACCCTAAAAGGTTTTAAACTATGATAAGAAGTATTAATGGTTGTAGCTATTTTGTAAATACTTAAGTGGTTCAATCTGAGAGCTTCTAGACGCCTATCATGTCTTCGGCGATCTTCTTCCAACCTTTGTTGGCGACTATCAATAGTCACGACTGCTCGTCTCTGAGATGCTTGTTTAAACATTTTTTGAAGCCGCTGATTTCTTTCAGTTATTGATTCTTCTGTGCGTCTTAGATTAGCATAATTACGCATCCGATTTAATCGGTTTGAGTTCACAGCAAAGTTATTATTTTGTTTTTTTCTTTTATGATCAGCCTCTTGGGAGTAATAATCATTTAAGTCACTTATAATCTCAGCTATTCTCTTCACACTTTTTGATTTTGCTACTCGCCCAGGTCTAACTGATACTAAAACAGTTTTTTCTTGTGCAGTAATAATATTTCTTGATGTGCCATGTTTTTTATTAATAACTTGTTCGATTTGCTCTTGAGATTGTCTTGTATAGTTAAACATTATTTTTTTAGGACACCTACCTAAACGTGACCGAGTCTCATTTTGTGAATCACCAACAGGGGTCATTTCAAAAGAATCCTGTAAAACATTGATTTTGGGAAATGACAACTCAACCGAAGTAGAAATAATTGGAACATTGAGTATTTTCAAAAATTTATTAAAAATAGTAATTGTATCCCAATTTAAAAGTGTTCCATATATTTTTTATAGAAAAAGATCCAATGAATTCATACATGCAACTAAAAAAATTATTAATATAATATTACAAAGTTATTAGGTCAGGAAGAAAAAATGTTTCAGTAATGGAAACCAAAATCCAAATTTAGGCCTACATAACTTGCAGCAGTATTTTTGAATTTTTTTAAAAATTATACAAAAGTTTTGTAACTTAGTTTTAAATAGAAGGGCATAAAAATATTTAGGGCCTATCAACTTTAAAAACTTTTTTCAGAAAACATCAGTTTTTATGTTCCTACTATAAAACGGCTAACAAAAACATAGGCTTGCATACTTTGAAAGGAGAATTAAGAATATTCGGAATATTTATTTTAATCGAAAAGTATATTATTTGAAAATATGTAATTTTAGAGAAGAAATCTTATAATTGAACTGTATAATTTAAAATTAAAAATACATTTATTCTTATAAGAATATTTCACTTTGTTTCACTAAATTAGAGCAACGCGTAAAGAAATAACAGAATATATTGACGCATGCGCAATAGATAGTAATTTAAACGTAGTGTCATATAAACCTATGCTAAGTTCAAAAGTTTTAACAGTCAAATCAGACTTGGGCGCAATAAATTGTCTGTATTGAACGAAAGAAATTGAATAGCCTCCAAACACTAAAACAGGATTACCTTATATCAATCGAAAATACAGATTCTGCTCATTATTTTGATATATAGGTATTAATACAATTGTAATGCCCCACTGCCGATATTTAAGATTTTAAAACGCCTTGCAACTCTGTTTAAAACAATTAATTGTGCCTTCTGCCGCTTATGTTTCAGAAATCATCCAAAACTATATTACAAAATTGACTATTTCAATAGGTCTATCAATTTCAGTCAAGTTGTACTTTCTTCTAAGAACTAAAATTGTGAATCAGGGCTAAATATATTAAAAATAATTGCAGGATTAATCATAACCTCAAAGAGCTTTGATGCTTTAGAAATCGAGTTATATTACAAAATTGTATATACCTATTTCAATACCGTATCAATTTCGGCCAAGTTTTATTTTCTTCTAACAACTTAAATTGTAAATTAGGCTTAAATATATTAAAAAATAATACCAAGAATTACCTCAAGGAATACA
>JAGFPH010024968.1:0-11101 GCA_018207615.1 Philaenus spumarius
CGGCTTAACAATATTTTAAAAAGTGATAAATAGTTAGCCTGACGGGGCTGCAACTGAAGTTTTGATACCAGATCCGGGCACAATCCTTTCTTTTAAAAATATGAAGTAAAATCAATTTTTATCGAACCGGTTCTCCCTCATGAACTGATAAATATAATAAAATCATTAAAAAACAACACTTCACCAGGTTTGGATGGAATCAGTTCTTTTGTTGTTAAACAAATTTCTGTAAAAATCATTGATGTTTTGTTATTTATAATAAATTTAAGTTTTAGTAGTGGAGTATTTCCAAAGCAGTTATAAAGTGCAGTAATAATACCAATATTTAAAAGTGGTTCTAGATTGAAAAGTAATAATTACCGTCCAATATCCTTGCTTTCATGTTTTTCAAAAATTTTTGAAAAACTGATGAAACAGAAATTACTTAAGTTTTTAGATAAAACAAATTTTTTTAGTAACAAACAATTTGGTTTTAGATCGGGAATGAATACAGAGAATGCTCTTTTGAATTTTATGACAGATGTTAATAATGGCTTGAATGAAGGCAAGTGTGTGAGCGGTCTTTTCTTAGACATAAGAAAAGCCTTTGACACAGTTGATCACAACATTTTATTAGACAAATTATATCAATGTGGAATACATGGTGTAGCATATAAATGGATTGAAAGTTATTTGAAAGAAAGGACACAATGTGTCAAAATAAATTTTGTATTAAGTGACACAGGCACAATAAAACAAGGTGTACCCCAAAGGGTCAGTGTTGGGTGCAATATTATTCATCATTTATATAAATGATTTATGTAATGGGAGGCTACATGGAAATTTAACTTCTTTTGCTGATGACACCGCTCTTTGTTACTCACACTCAAATTGGAATGATATACAATCAAACATCGAAAATGATTTAGAAGCAATACAGTGGTGGTTTTCCACCAATCATATGCTATTAAATGCAGAGAAAACTAAATATATCAATTTTAGTCTCAGGAAGGATGTTCACTTTGATAAACAAATTTACTATAGATGTTCTGAGTGTCTTGGAGCCCAAACCATATGTTTGACAAATAAGTGTGCTATTGTGTACAGAACCACAAATATAAAGTATCTAGGAATTCATGTTGATAGTGAGCTTAATTGGAAAATCCACACAATTAGTTTGAAAAATAAAATTAACAATGTTATACGGTACTTTTATTTTCTTAGAAGTTTATGTAACGAAAGAATCTTGCGTATGTTGTATTTTTCCTTGATACAGAGCAGAATTGAATATGGAATAATTTTTTGGGGCAGTACTTATGACACCTACTTAAACACAATCTATTATCAACAGAAACATGTAATCAGATTAATTTTAGGGAAAAGTAAATTTGTTCATTCGCGTCCTCTTTTTCTACATTTAAAAATTTTGCCAATTAAATATATTTTTGTGTACAAAGTTTAAAAAATTTTTTATTGCAAAAGTGGTAACTTACCTCAAAATTCAATAGAGTAAAATCAAAAATTAAGAACAAGGAATCAATTCCAAGTACCAAAACCTAATAACACTTTTTATACTAAAACCATAAATTTTATGGCGCCTAGAATGTTCAATAGATTACCTAATGAAATCAAGCAATTACATGGCATTAGCTTATTTTTGAAGAGGCTAAAAAAATGGCTGTTTACATTGGAGAACCTTGATTCTTTAATTGACATTCAAAAGTAGTACAGATGTGTTTTTTTATTTATTTTTTGTTTTTATTTATTTAACTTTTTTACATGCTTTTCTTTTGTTGTGTATTTTTCCCATCAATACTTGTACTTTCATGAGTTACCAATTGTTAATTATTATGTTTAGTTTATTTTATTTTTTTAATTATGGATATATTGTTCTTTGGAATAGTGTTTACATTGGAAGCACCAAATTTTAGTTAACAATTAATAGTTTGAATTCAATAAATTATAATATGATTTAAAAGTTTATTAAAGTGGCCGAAAAAATAATTCAAAATAGTAGTAATTTACTTTCACTATCTGAACGCTTCTTAAAAAACAACAATATTAAGAAATAGGAACCTTCAAATGGGCAAAATGCCTTGAAGGCCCTAAATTTTCTCATTCTGATGGTATAAAACATATATAGTTTAAAATTCTAAGTAGTTTGTAGTTTATAGTTCTGATAATCTTGTATACACCAACATTCTCTTGTTCTTTAGTTTTGTTTGACTGATCAATATAAGTAAGACCATATTTCTTTTGTTTTTTATCCTATTTTTGTATGTATAATTCTCCTATTTTTGTATGTGTAAATCTTATAATATATTTATTTAGTTTTTATGTATTTAGTGTTACGTTGACATCAGTCTTGGCAAGTTTATTTCAGTGTTTGAACTTGGACATGTGTTTAGTTATTTTTGTATTTTGGTGACTTTTGTTTAATTATGTATAAAAAAAAGAATGATTGTTATTAATTTGTAGCAGATTGAGGAAATAAATACATTTATTTATTTATTTTATTTATTTTACAGCACACTAAAAAAAGCCTGCAGATCTGTTTTATTCAAAGGGGTTGGGTAACGGATTCACACAGTTTCTGACCAAAGCAGAAGTTTACTTAAATTCTTATTTCAAAATCTTTTTTTTTTATCTGCAAGGAGTTTCTAAGCATTTAAATCTGACCCCAGTATTTTCCTACCTCCATAAATACCAAATTAACTTTCTACCTGTAGAGTTGAAATCATCTTACCTGCGGAGGTTCATATATCGCAGCGACGGTCGCACGTATACCCAGAGGCACATCAGTATGAGGTTCGTATCTGCCGTACAAATAACCTATACGTTGATGACCGGTAGTGCGCCAATATTCTAAGAATCTCTCGACTAAATGTGCGTTTTCAAACATTACATTATCAACATGACGATAAATCTGAAATGAAGTTTAAAATATTAAAGTTTCAAATACAGAAAAACAAATAAGGCCCCTAAATTAGATGACACATACGACCAAGTAAAACACCAGTTAATGTGTGCGGAATGTGAGTCCGTATTAAATGTTTTTAAGTTTGTTCCCATTAGAGTGTTTCGTGCATAATGTAAATTTGCAACCATACAAAACCAAAATTAGTATTTAGGTAAATAAATTACACATCAAATACACACTGATTAATGAAATCCCGAATCACAAAAACAAGAAATACAAAACAATAACCGAACAACTTAATGGAAAGTTATGTTTTTTCATCTACTATTATGTAAATTTCGATAACATAGTCATCACCCTCAGAGGGCTTTAATATTAAAGAGGATTACTTTTATAGCAGTTTTTTTTCATAGTGTTGACCTTTTTCCAAACGCACTGTGTGTTGCTAGGCTAGCTTAGGTCTAATATTAGTACTATTACAACAGCATGCCTCAGACATTGTTTTTAGGTCATTATTAGCATAATAGAATATTATGTAATACAAATAATAGGTAAAAAAAAATTTAGGAGGGGAAAAGAATCTAGTAAAGGGTTAGGGAAATATGTTGCCTTTGAAACTACTTTCGAATGTAAAAATTATAATAATACAGTACAGTCTCGCTAATCCGGTCTCCGATAATCCGGACATCCGGCTAATCCGGACGACCCTAAAAAAAAATATAGAAATTGCAGTATTTTACTGGGTACAGTATACGCAATTGAAGTTTGCCGAGAGCGAAAATAGTTAAGGGTTCATTTGTCCTTGGTTATTTTTTACCGTGAAGAGAAAGCTCAGCCGAGGATAGAACTGGTCGGCCCATTATTTTTGTCCCACAGTATTTCAAGGAAGTGACTCACTTCACCAGCTCGACGCACTATACCTGAACGCAGGCATTCTGTCTAACTATCAACAGTCCCTTTTTGATTTGTTTCTCGATAGACGTCTGGAGTGAAATTTTCAGTGCGCCCCTATTCATTTACACTGTGGTTTCAATATAGCTGAAAATGCTCGAAAATCTTTGCAATTTGACAAACTTACAGTTTAATAGTGTGGGACGCTAATGGTGTGTTCACAATTTGAAAATAAAAATGGTTTGGCACTTTAAAAATCGAATAAAGTCCAAACTTTTTTATATTTTTTATATTTTTTAATTCGTGACATCAAAAAGTTGCATTGCAAGAAAAAATTTTGTTTTTAGGGCAGGTGCGTCATGCAAGCGAGAGAAATGTAGCTGAAATGCGGCTAATGTGGCAACATGTACGGGCAGCCGGCCAGCGGCTCACGACTTGCATCCGTCATATTGTGTGAGTATTTGACTCTAAAACTGGTTTCACTCTTGCGTTCGACTTGACAATTAAGTACCATAATTATATTGACAAGTCTATTTAATTCTGTGGTCGCTGATATTTACTGTATACTGTATTACTAAAACACCAATTTTAATACGTTTTCTCACTAAAAATACAAACGGTATACATTTCATGTGTTTTTAGGCTTTTTCCGTCTAATCCGGACAGAGTCCGGTCCCGTCAAGTCCGGATTAGCGAGACCGTAGTGTATTTACATATGTACAGTATTTATACTAAAAAACACATATACAAAACCGTCTGTCCTAAGTAACTGTCCAAATACAAGTTTACTTTATCTAATACTAATATCACCTAACAACGTGAGCGATGAAACAGTAAAAACATGTGCAAATAACACGTACACTGTGTGCGAGTCAGCAAAAGACTTGATGTGCTCAAGGTCAAAGACAGACTTACAAACAACAATTCAGTTGTACAATGTAAATTGCATTTGCCAAATAGTTATTAAAAATGTTCTAATAAAAATTGTGTTGAATAACGGAACACTTTTAACTTAAACCGCACTAAGTGAGCAACACTTCTTTACGGCTAGTGTATCCTTTTATGACTGACATTTTTTTTTCCAAATTTTTCGAACCCCAGGCGCACACCCAGTTTATAAAAACTTAATTAAACAAAATATAAATAAATAAAATAAAAATTATGGTGCTAAAAACTGCTTTTAACTTTTATTAGAAATCCTATTGAAGCTATTTATTTCAATGTCAAATAGATCTGCTGTATGTAGGTAAAATGGATTTGGAACCCTCAAATGATATGTTTGCAGACGACGGCTTTTTTTTAGGAAATAGAGTAGTGCTGCCAACCTAAACACATTCTACTGTTGAGTGCAGGTAAATACATTTTTTTTTAAATACATGCATTTTGTTTGAACATTAATTGATGTTAAGTTATCAACTTATATATGCTTACAAAGTGGGAGCATACTGTGAATAGAGACTGTAAGTTAGAACTTGAGGGTTTTTGATATTCCCATTCAAAACACATTGATATAACAAATACTTGTTATACATATCAGATTGATTCAATGTATCAAATCGTGAACATTGATATATATCGAATAACCGTAGTTTGTAATTTGATGTAAAGTACGGTATTGCAGAATTGAAAATTGTGTGTGTACCTGTTTTGTTATGCATGTATTTTATTAAGTGATGTTAAGTTGTAGAAACAGCGAAGTCCAGCAATCAAGTATTTCTATGTTCGCATGCGCAGTCCGATATCAGTGAAAAGATTCGTCTAATATTTCCCGAGTTAACTAAGTTCTGAATTGACTTTAAATTTGAATTGTTTTATTTTCTGTTTATAAGTAATTACATTACATTTTGTAAATTATACAGGGTGTATCAGAGCGGGTGGCCGGCTTGTATAGCATTAAAACGAGAATACTTAGACATTTAGTTTGAACTGATAACCCCCTATTTCGACCCCAAGGAATTCAGGAAAAATGTTTTCAACCCTCTAAAATGCCCCAAAAGGGTATTCTTGGGGGTGGGGGTTGGTTTTTGGGAAATTTGCAAAACCTTCTTGTATCTATACAGGCCTAATTGACGGAGGAAGTACTGCGAGCAGTTGATTCCTTTCCAACCCGTGTTGATTTGTGTATGGAACAAAATGGACGACAATTTGAACACCTGTAAGCTGTTCCAGGGAATTAACCGGTGAGCAGTTATTTTTAAGCCTACTTATAACGTACACAAAAAGTCAGTTATTCTATGAAAAACAATATTTTTCTGTAAATTTTAAGCTAATAGAGAAATGAAAAAAATTCAAATATGAAAAATGTTGATATTGTAAGGGCTTCAATTTGATATGTAAGATGACCCACATTGCAATTTGAAAATTTTGAGATATTGACTTTTTAAACTTCTAAAGTTGTAAATTTTGAAACCTGCTAAAAATGTGAGAAAACCTACCAAATTTAGGTATTGTTTGAAAGGTCACATCTTTGTCAATGTACTTTAAAAATTGTAGCTTTTAAAAAAAAATTATGTCAGATGTAAAAAGATATGTAAACCTAAGTTTTTATGATGTTTCGGGCCACCCTGTATTGACGGTGCAAGATAAACAAAAAAAAATTGTTTTAATGATCAGTGTACCGAGACCTTTAAAATGAGGTACAACACGACCTACCTTTACATTTAAAAATTTTCCAAAAACCAACCCTTACCCCCAAAAAAATACCCTTTTGGGGCATTTTAGATGGTTGAAAATATTTTTTTGTGAATTCCTTGGGGTCGAAATAGAGGGTTATTAGTTTAAACTAAATGTCTAAGTATACTCGTTTCAATGCTATACAAGCCGGCCACCCGCTCTGATACACCCTGTATATTCTGTTTTAATTTATTTAAGGACGTTTAGAAATAGAATTGAACATTACAATTACGTATTAGAGCATTTTCTTGCTTACACTTTGGCACCTCTGCCGCAATATGGCGAAAGTTCGTAATGTAAACATCCGCTATTAGCTGAAAATGAGTTTTAAGGGTAGAATATTTATACAATTTTCTGCCCCCTGTTCTTACAGGGTTATTCCATACCACCTCCCCAACATGACTCGCTCCATTAATTTAAATTAGCTTCAGCCCCCCTTTGAACAATTTCTGGATGCGCACCTATTCTATCCTATTAAAATATTGGTTAGACTGTTCAGATTGGCTCTTTCCCTTGTCATTCTGACCTGTTGCGCCAATGGGATTGTTCTTCTGACGTACAATTTTAGGTTGGAGTCAAAGCTTGAAATTACAATTATTTTCCATTTTTACTTACACTGGAATACCGTATTAAATTTTTTCAGGAATTTAATGACCTTATTTTATTTACTTGTTTTAATATTACTAATGGTTCCTAATTGTACAAATTTTGTCTTAGGTACATCATGCTATAGCATGTACATAATTTTATACTATATTTGTTACAGTTGCAGATTTTATTCGAGCTCAATAAAACAAACATGTAACTGCGTTTTGGATATATTGGGTTACTTAATGTAATTTTCTATCTAAATTACTTTAAATTTACAATTGTTTCCTAATAAGTAAATCTATATTACGGTGGTTTTTTAAAAAGGGTGAAATATCAATCTGTTTTTGGAAGTACTATTTTTAGACTGGATCTATACGAAACTAGATCAAATCTACAGCTGTTCTTTGTATAAGTATTATGCACTATTTTGCACGTTATGAATTTCTTACATAGCTAATTGTTTGACTACATTGTTTTTACTTTAGAATGAGTTCTATGTGCCTAACCGATGTTAAATTTATTATAAGATATGTTTACTGGTGATCTCTAATAAAGTAACAAAGATATCTCGGAGGACCGAACAATTATTATGTGTTGTCAACTGAATTACATTAAATCAACGCAATAATCAAAGGCACATATATGTATAAAAGTAAGAAAATTAAGTCATGCTGCAGTACCTTGTTAGCGAACTATCATAGGAAAGATGAGCTACTGCAGTGACCCTTATGGTGAGGCCTAAGGTCGGAAGTAGTGAATGAGCACCGATCATAGTCCCCAGAACATGTTTTGGGGTGTCATTAAAATTTGGTACACACGTTGGTTGTCTAAGTCGCTTGGATGAGCGAAAAAAAATCAATCAACTGGAAGGACGTTTTTTGACTGGAAGAAACTATTTTTTGAGATTTTTCGTACTAGAATTAAATTTGTTGGGTTTTATCTAAAACAAACAATGCAGGATATTATTCTGCACATTTTGTATTTTTACACAACCTTATAGTTCGCTTGGTTCCCCCAAACGTATAAATTTGTAAGTTGCAAGCGAAGCGAAGCAGTCCAAAACCCGAAGCCGCAAAGCAAGTTTTTCCGCTGGCAGTCGAAGCTGGAGGCTTAGATACAAACAAATTCTACTAATATATTTCGTACACATAGGCAGCTATTCAGCGACTTCGTGAGTATATAATTCCCCAAATATGTGGTTGAAACCCTAAAACATCAACTTAATTTTGGAAATTCGCTCAACTCACGTAGCTGCATGGTCGAATTATATTACAACTTAGAAGATTAAAATGTACAGCTAGATACATATATTACAGCGCAGACCGCATCGCGGCAATCGGCAATAACTGCATCTTCCGTCTTGTAGTAATATTTTTTTCCACTAGGTGGAACCGCTTTACATTTTAATCATCTCAAAAAATGGCTAAAAGTATATCTAGTTCTTTTGTTTGTTGTGTTGTATATTTATCATGAGATAAGAATCTGTAACTTGTGTTTCATTTATCACATTTTCAAATTTCAGAAGTTTTAACACAGTTAACGTAGTGTTTCGGTTCTTGTGATGTTTCAATTTTTCCACCGAGTATTTTTACCTGCTGCTCCCTCTCTAAGGCTTGCCTCTGACCGACACACCCTGTTACCATAGCAACAGCACACCCTCCCCCTGCCTTTTATTTTAACTATATGTTTGATTTATTGTGCTGATGCAGACGCAAACTTGATCCAAAGTATTTATTTGTTTGTTTATTTATATCTGCATCACAGATATCGACACAGCAGTTTATATTTACCTGTCTATTTAGTGTAACTACATTGGGCTGACAGTTGGAGCATAACCCTCTAGGCCAAGGCGGGTGTTCTTTGCAGCCTGGTTTTATTTTGCAACTTATATCCTCCAAATATAAGAACTTTCCCCTAAACATAAAATTCAAAACATTTATTATCAACAAACAGAATACAAATACAACACTTTATCATCATTCTCCTTATAAAAAACGGGTTAACGTTTCACTATCTAAATTATGAAATTTGTATGCAGGGAAGCATGAATGTGAAACGAATGCAGGACAACCATATGGGGGGGGGTAATGGAAATTTTTTTAATATTAAGATCCAAAATAATACGTTTTAGGCTTCCCAAAAATACTTAAAAATGATATAGGTATGTATAATTTTCCACTTCTAATTATTGTGATCAGGCCTATTTTAGAATAATTTAGAATAGCAAGCTAGACTCATCCCCTCCAAATCTTTAATCGGATGCGGATTAGTTACCGTCGCCGCTCATAAAATTTAAAGTGTGCACACAGGGCGGTAAATACCTAAAAAAATTACCGGATTAATGCTATAAAATTATTTATATTTCTTCACAACTTTAACACCATCGCCTTCAATATACTCCCTACACAACTCCACGTGAATTTTCCATCGGTCAAAGCAGTGTACTAAGTCATTTTCAGTAAGCATGCTCTTGGTGTCCGTCGCTTTTTCTTTCACAGCTTCAACTGTTTTAAATCTCATTTCTTTTAGTGCTGATTACACCTTGGAGAACAAATGATAAGGTGGATGTCCCAACATAAGGATCCCATGCTTGGCCAAAAACTACTTGTTTTCTTCCAACTCGGATCGTTTTCTTCTTAATCGTTCACGGACAGTAGTTAGTACCTCGAGGTAGTAAATGAAATAAGTCGCCTTTGATTTAGAGTTGAATAGTTATTAAAACAACTCTACTTTATGTTGTGAAATTAATAATGATAATATATATTCTAATTTAATATAATTGGACTTTCTTGATAATATCCAACAAAAATAATAAAATTTATTGGTAAAAGTCAGGCGTTTGATGGTTTAGGACACTGGATAGAGGTTCCGGGTTCAGAAGTATACGTTAAGGGTTTCAATGTATTCAATAGGAATGACGTGGTATGAGTTAAGAAGGAAAGTTCGTCCTGGAGGGATCAACCCTGAATATAAATTTATAAAACTGTAAACCTATTTATTAAAATTTTGTATTTATATACATTGTTATATACTAAAATAAAGACAAAAATAATAGCTTTTTATTTTATATTGATATATCAAATGATTTAGAAGTTATTTATATTTTAATGAAGAAAATAATAATTGAATATGTTTATATGTAATACGAAGATGTACAAATGTTTCTGAACATAAACAAATGGGTATCATTTCTTTAAATTTGTATAAATGAATTTATTGACCATAAAAGGTTGTATTTATATTCATTTTATAACCTCAAAACAAATCTTTTACATTATCGCCTACGTTAGTCCTATAATTCATAACTTTAAAAATCAACTTCAAAAGACATTATATTATTGATTGAAGTTGTAAACATAACCCCAAAGTATAATCCCATCTAGGTTTTGTTTAAGTATTACAGATGATGGGTGAAATCAGCTGTTATATTGTATTGTTACTCACATACATAGGTATGGACGAATTCAATTTGATATTGTGTTTACAACTTAACTTAAAGTGTAACAAGTGAGTTTTTAAATCAGTGAAAGAATTTTTTTCAAATAGGTTGAGTAATTTCTGATACTTCCACAAACATACAAACTAAGTTTACCTATTTTTAATATTAATATAGATGCAAATTTGCAGTGTGCGCATTGCTTACTACGTTACCTGTCTACACCAGCTGTGAGTTTCCTGAGATAAGCGTGGAACGACATATGTTTAATGTTGTGCTCCTTTAGATAAGCCTCGTCAAAACAATCTAAAGGTGAGCAGTGCACACAGCTTCCATTGCTACCGTGACGACATCTGTAAACAAAATACAATCTGTGAACATCAATGTGTCCCAATAAGGTTGCAACGTATTAAAAGAAGTTGGCCGCGCATCTACATCCGACATTTTGCAACGCATGCCATTGTGAGTCAATACTAAAGGAAATTAGACCCTCGTCCTGATATCCGTGTGTAAACTAAAGAGGTTAAAACTTACAGTTGCAACAACTCAACCTAACCTACAAAAATTTTTCACGTAAATTGAACTGTGACATCACACTTATTTATGAGTGA
>JAGFPH010024969.1:0-11101 GCA_018207615.1 Philaenus spumarius
GGCTTGGTAATTTTTCGCTATAATTAATAGTTACAACGTAAAAAATAAGTAAAATCACCCTATAGCGGCGGTAGGTTACACGGACATTGCTCAGCCTAAATCCATTTAAAACCCGCAATTGTTCAAATAGCGTTTTAAAAAAAATACCAAAATCTTGAGGACGAAATTCTTCAGGCGAATGGCTTGGTAGTTTTTCGCTATAATTAATAGTAACAACATAAAAAAATATTAAAAATCAATGTTTTAAATTGTTAATAAATATTAAACAAAATATTTTTCTTAATTTTTAAAAAGCCATTTGCATGCATATTGACCATAGCTTTAAAATGACATATCGTTTATAATTTTCCGATCAAAAATAAAGGAAAAATTTTGATTTTAATTTAACATTGGTCTTATGGAGTGTCAGCCAACATGGCCGACAGCTAGAGCCATCTTGGATTTGTATCCCATAAGGGCAATGTTAAATTTTAAACCATTTATTTCGTTTACTTTTTATCATAAAATTGTTTGCAAGGTCTCATTTTAAGCACAGTCACAATACGCATCCGTCTTGCAATTTACATTTTTTTTAAATGATTTTGATTTGTTATATAATTACATTTTGTAAGTACAAAGTTTGAATTTGTTCCCTAACACAATAAAAAATTAATAATGAAAAATAATTTGCAAGCCGGATCCGAAAATTTATAAAGAATATTCAGTTTTTTTTTTTCAACACTCAATTACAAAAGATGGACTTATAAAATGGTTTGAAATGAGGCAATGTCAAAGCGTTCAGCTGCAAGAAATTGCACTGTTTAGATGTGGGTACAGTGAGAAGCGGTTGAGTTTCCAGTTGCTTTTTCGTTTACTGGTGCAGACCCTTAATGTGTCTCGCTTCTGAATCCCCACTATGAAATTAACTTTCTTTCATGATCATAATTTGCAAATTTTCATCATCAGACAATATAGGCGCAGCCTGTTTGTGTGAGGTAACAATCGAGTTAGTTTTGTGTAACGATATTAAATTCAATGTTGTCTAAAATGTATACATAACAATATTATTAAATAATACAGTATTTAATAAAGTTTATTAGTCATACGTTTTTCAAGCAACGAATGTCACAAGGAAAGCTTGTGTTTCACATCATTACGGTACCACCACGTGCACATTTTTTCGTGATCAATGTATTTTCTGAGCATATTGTTAGTATGAAATAAACAGGTTATGTTATTATTATTTTTTGCATTGTTATTCTAACCCCCGGAAATTCTTGAACTGTTAATTACTCACTTCTCTTCACGGAAACATATTAGCCACTCTGAGTCATACACCCGATAGTCCAATGTCTAAGTGGTGGTACCGTAATGATGTGAAACACAAGCTACTGTTTGTTTTTTTTTTATATCAAATTATGCCGTGTTTTATATAATTTTTCTTATTTTGTCATCTACTTTTCAAATATTCGATGGAAATTTGCAAATTATGATCATGAAAAGAAAGTTATTTTCGTAGTGGGTATTTTGAAGCGAGACACATAAGGAATCAGTTGCGGTCGGAAGCGAGGGCTGGGGTTCGACCCGGGCCAGCCTCAGGTAGCCGAGCGATCCAGAAGACAGGTTACTCCTTACAGGCTATAAAACACACCTCTTTTATAATATTGTAGACCCCCAGAACGGTACCGTTTTCACACTACTTCATGGTGGTGTACCTTGTTTAACTGTTGTAGGTAATCTCTTGAATTAATTTCCTGTGCGTCAGATATTCAATAAAAGAAACCCCTCTACCCATTGCAGGCGATTCCGAGCCTCGGAAGCTCCTACTCTTCTAAAATATTAGTTTTGTATTGTGTTGCGCAATTGTTGTAAAATAATAAAAACTAGATTTAAAGAGCACCTTCCTACTAGTGACATTATTATCACAAAATCGAATTATGCCCGCCACCTAATAGAACCACGTATTCACTAATTTCAATACTAACTTCCAACCATTGCATGTTTAGTAATGTCAGATACATGGATCTCATTGAGGAATTTGAAATTTACAAACCATTCAAAAATATGCACTCTGTTCTAAACAATCTTGATTTCCGTAAAAATACCAGATTGTACAATAATATGTTTGTATTTACTTCGCAGCGAGTTAAGCTGGGAGAAAAGCCCTCTAGTAGTTTGTATAAAAGTAACGGGTGTCCCACGAAGAGGTCCCTATTTTTGAATTAATATATTAGATGCACCGAACACTCTACAAACCTGAAACTCAACAGTCCTAACATACACATATGTAAAAGAAATACACCTGAGTATCAGTTAATTCTGACACATTGGGACAAAATGGCGGGATATCAAAGAAATAGTAACTTTTCGTTAAAATAGTTTTATTTGCTTAAGTGTTACAACATAATTATTGAATTTTAACAATGTTACTAAGCACTAAACAACGTTAGGGAATTAAAGATATAAGTAACTCATAAATAAATTAAATCTATTTGATCCATAAACCTTATTCAAACTGATGTCCATCGATCGCAATGCACTGATGACAACGAAATAGAAAACAGTCATACGCTTTGCTGAACAACTCTCGAGGTATCAACAACAGTTCCTCTTCGATCAACCTCATTAGTTCATCGTCTGTCGCAATGTTATGACAATAAACCTTCTCCTTCAAAAAGCCCCACAGAAAAAAGTCACAAACAGTCAAGTCTGGAGACCTTGGGGGCCAGTCCATGAAGCTGCTGCCACGACCTATCCAACGGTTAGGAAGATTTTGGTCCAAAACTGCTTAGGCCACATTAGCATAATGCGGAGGAGCTCCATCCTGTTGGAAAAAAACGTCTTTCATCTCAGGCAAAGAAAGATGAGGAACTATGTGATTGCTTAAAACTGATGCATACCTTTCTCCAGTCATTGTTTGTCGGGATATGTCATACGACAAAACACCATCCTTGGTAACAGCAGCCCAAACTGTTATACCTGTTGATTTTAATTTCTCTTCTTGTAAGATATGTGGATTTTTTGTGTTATAGTAATGACAATTATGCCTGTTTACAGTTCCTGTTCGATAAAATGTCGCTTCATCTGAAAACACGATTCCTTCATGCCATTTGCTATCTACGCCAGTCTTTTCAATTATTTTTGAACAAAATTCCAATCGTCTGTCAGGATCATCTTCAAGCAGTCCGTGAACTAAATGAGTTTTATAATGTTTGATTTTGTTCTTTTTGGCATACCTTTGGACAGATGACTTCGGTATCCCTGTAGCAGATTCCACCTTTCTTACTGAATTAGGCGTATTTGGAGATTCCATGAAAGCAAGCACATACGATTTCTTCATTTTCTATGTTGGATGATCTATGGTATTTTTTTTTTTTTTTTATTGACCCCGTTTCTAGTAGGATAGTCTTCCACTTACGAATAGATTTCCTTGACGGTGGATCTACACCTGGGTACCTTTCCCTAAAACACCTTATTGCTTCATAATCATTTTCAAAGGCAATAGCCCAGGAACAACATTTCACTTTTTGCTCAGTTGAAAACGGCATGGTACATAAGACACTTTACAATGCAACTTAATAACAAATGCCAATGTTTATTACCAAATATGTTCATTGTTTTGGATACACGCAGTCAGCTGATAGATTTAAAATAGTCTAAACAGCTGTAGCTGTTCCTATTCTAAATAAAAGTAGGTTTACCCTTAAAATACGATTGCTGATTTTGTTTTTTTTTTGTTTTTCCGCCATTTTGTTTGGATCAGTCAGAATTAACTGATACTCAGGTGTATTTCTTTTAAATATGTGTTAGTCACGACTGTAGAATTTCAAGTCTGTAGCGCGCTCTGTAAGTCTGTCATATCAATTCAAAAATAGGGACCTCTTCGTGGGACACCCGGTATATAGTTTTCATATTTTATTTAAAGTCTTTTTCAAGCGATACAGCCAAAATTTTCTGAAAATATTCATGTCTAAATTGAGTTCTGATTATTAAAATATTATTCAGGTTAATAAGCTTTATAACAAAATTTTATGATACCTCTATCCATTCATATAAAAGGAATTGAGACGGAAAACGTGTGATCTATTTAGACCTTTTAAGGGAACTCTAAAACTCTTATCATATTTAGTTTCGTACTGTATGTGTGCTTATCCGGTACAAAGTAAAGTAAAAGTAATTTTGTAGAAGTTGGACGAATACCTTGTCATGACATTATCTGTGATAGACGTAACATAGCGTGTTAGGAAGGATAAGTCTGTGCGGGTGAGGACGGATACAGGGCATGGCCTGACCCGACCTAATTAATGGTGCGGCAAACACTTAAAATGCGCAGTGAATTAAACTGTCAATTTACACAATACATGCGTCAAAAATTGCGCTAATCTTTCGTGCGAGTGAAACTAATTAACAATATAAACTAGCTTCTGTAATTAAAATTTAAAAAGTAATATCAGGCAACGCTAAAATCTTTTAATCAAAAATTAACTACATACAATTCTTAGACTGAGTGAATTGCGTAATACAATTACTGATTTTCAAAATTTTTCTTAGTTACAAATAGTTAAAATAGTATAGCTGCGGTCAAGTACGCATGTATCTTAAACATACCTACCAACTTGAACATTTTAAGACATATTTCTCGTTCTTCTTAGCCCTGATTTCATAATACTCTGTTTTTATAATGTTCTTGTGATTGAAACTTGTTTTACGGGATCGGAGGGCGTAATAAGATAATTTGTCTCTTAGCTAACGTCCGCCACATTTGCAACAGTTTATGCCTAATTTTATTGGTGGTTGGTTTCTGTTTAGTATACTATTCTTCAGTCTTCATTAATATAATTCTAATAAAGTAAAAACGTAAAAAAATCCAAAATGTAATAAGGAAATCTTAGTTGATTGAAAACGCAATAAAACCTTGACCTCAATGACCTTGAGCCTCTCATTTGAAAAAAGAAATGCACTTGTATTCTTTTATAAATACTTTTTTTTAATGTTGCTCAAAGTCCTAGTTTGATTACCCTCTAAGTGGTGACGATCGTTTCGTCTATTTATCAAGCACTGTCGAACCAATGTAAAACATTAAAAATTGTTTGCATTTATATAACAAACTAGCGCATTGCACTTAGACACCTAAAACATACTCACAGCACATGGACCTGTTATACGTCGATATCTTTTAATTGTTAATAGCCCAGTCAATATGTACATCTTCAGATGCAAAAGGTCGGGTAGTTCCAAGGGGGCACTATTTAAAATTCCAAGTTTTCGACCTCGGGCGTGCTCCGCGCGCGCCACCGGCTGCGAAAAACCCAGATTTTTTGACCTTGTTCTAGTTTTTTCACATTTTGAGCATTAAGGACTGGTTTGAAAAAATAAATTAACCAGTCCTTTTTTAAAGAACAGTAAATTTGCCACAATTTAAAACTAAAATGATCTTCCTGAGGATAATACTTTTTGAGTTACAGCCATTCGAAATTTGAGCAAATTTACAAAATTTTACAAAATCTTAGTTTTTACAAAGTATTTTCGTTCTTTCGCTGTGAAATAAGGGTTTCTCAGCAAAACTGATAAGGACTAACTTTAAAATAGAGAAAGGTATCTTTAATATGTGACCAAAATGGGATTTCTACCATGAATAGCTTCTGTGATACAGCTGTTTGAATTTTGGGTAAACTTCCAATAAATAAATAATATGAAATTAAAAAAAAACAAATGTAATTGAAAAATTAAATTTGTTTGTACAAGGGTACAAGTATATACAATCACATCAAGTTTAATGTATTTTAAATTAAAAAGTATATTCAGTAAAACCCCGGTTAACCGAACTCGGGTCAACCGAAACCCGGGTTATCCGAAACGTCTTCAAAAATCGGAAATCCAAAAATAATAAGCCATATTATATTGTAAGTACAATGTTATTATTTTTAAAAAAATCAAAATTAAAACCTTTTTCTACATCTTAAACATTTATTACAAATTAAGTAGCGGCTTTAAAAAAATGTGCCAATGTCAAACGTTGATTTCAGTTTTCTCAGGACTCGTAAAAAGTTAGAAGTTCCAAACCGCGAAATAATCAAACTCCCATCCCTAATCTGTCGTAATTGTTTTTATTTCTTTTCACACAGTGATTAAACGACGGCTGAGCTCCTAATGAAAAGATGGCCGGACATCGCTGCTCGAAAACGTTTTTAGCCATACAAGAAACAAATAAAACTTACTGAGTTTTTGCATGAGTAATTCATATGCTACAAAATATTAATTACAGTATACTGTATATTGATGTACCGTAATCCTAAAAATGTAATTTTCACTTAAATAAAGAACATAAGTATAGCATAAAAAAAGATTTTTGAATTCGTTTGACATTCAAAGCCTTCGTGCTAGATGATCATGGCTTAACCGAAAAAAAATGTTATCCGAAGCGGATTCCTTCCCTTTAGTAAGTTAACCGAGGTTTACTTTATAGGAAAATAAAAATTGTTACATAAAATAATTAAATACCTAAATATTATATCCGACACCTCTTTAAAGGACCTGGGATTGAGGCAAGTTCTTTTTCTAATTCACTGCCCTTTTCCTTCTCAGATGGTTGACATTTGTCCACATTGAAAGGGGGAACAACACAAACACTTTCTGCATCATCATTATCATCATCCTCCAATTCGCATAATGTTTCAATTTCGGGAGAAATGAAGTCTAGTTCTATTTCTGACAAATTGTCACACGATTCACCACACCAAAATGAACATATTGCTGAACATTTCAGTCCTGCTTTCCGACATCCACACGAATTACTACATCCTTTCTTGCAGGTACACGAAATGAATTTCTATAGGGTTTGTGGGGCCGGGCCTTTTTCCATTTTCTTTGGGCTGAGGCTGCACCCATCCCCATTCTACAGGATTTTTTCTACAGGAAAATATTTTTATACTCAACCCTTGGAAGTTGAGGAACCAGACATATTGTAGTCACTTAAAAAAACACTTTGTTACACCATGCGATAAATCACTTAAGCACTAGTAAACTGTATAACACTATAACACAATAACACTACAATTATGTATAACAACCTAAAATTCAAGGTGGAAATTTGACGAAACTGTATTTACCAAAACTATGCGTGATTTAAAGCACAAAAGACAGCACACAACTAACTAACACTTGATCAGAGATAATAATACCAAGATATAAGAGATAATAATATCTGGAACTAACCCACCCCACAAACTGTTTCTGTGGAAGGGATTTCAGAGCCTACATCCCCTTCTTCGCACTTCACAATCGTCAACAAACCTTTTCATTTGAACACCTGTCACAATCCATGACCCAGGATGACTCATCTACCTATAGTATTTATATTCTGTCACCTTCAATACTTCTGTTCCAGACTATCCACCAGTCTTATAATGTAGAAAGATAAAATATATATAGTAAAACTAGCAGCATTTTAACAGCGTTGCCTTACAAGCTATTAAAGATAGAAACGCCACATTGTCACAGATTAAAGTTACATTTCTCTAATTTATAGTTAGTCCTTATAAATGTTGCTGAAAAATTATAGTTTAACAGTAAAACAGCGCAAATACTCTCTGAAATCTAACAATTTTTAAAATTTTTCAATAATTTACTCAAAATTTGAATGGCTGTAACTCAAACAGTATTTAATGTAACATTTTTTATTTTCATAAATATAAACTCTTTCATTTAAAATAAACGTAATTTGATGTGAATAAATTTAAAATTATACACTTCTACCAACAACTTGAATTTTTCAATTACAATTGGATTTTTTAACTTTCACATTATTTATTTCTTGGAAGTGTACAAAAAATTCAAACAGCTGTAGGCCTATCTCAGAAGCTATATTCATGGTAGAAACCCCATTTTAGTCACATATTAAAGACTTTTCTCTACTTTAAAGTTAGTCCTTATCAGTTTTGCTTAAAACTCCTTATTTCACAGCAAAAAAACGAAAATACTATGTAAAAACTAAGATTTTGAAATTTTTTGTAAATTTGCTCACATTTTGAATGGCTGTAACTCAAACAGTATTATACTCAGGAAGATGATTTTAGTTTTAAATTGTGGCAAATTTACTGTTCTTTAAAAAAGGACTGATTGATTTTTTTGTCAAACCAGTCCTTCATGCTGAAAATTTGAAAAAACTAGAACAAGGTCAAAAAAATCGGGGTTTTTCAGCGCCGGTGGCGCGCGCGGAGCACGCCCGAGGTCGAAAACTTGGAATTTTAAATAGTGCCCCTATACATAACAACATACCAAAAAATCAGAACTACCCGACCTTTTGCATCTGAGCCCCTTTTGGGATACGGATTTACTGGACTAATGCTAAGTGGACAATACACTTGCACTCTGGTCCGTCCTTGAGTACAACCAATCAAGTAAAGCAAAAACAAATACAGTAGTGTGTTTTTTATCGAACCTGACTAACCCTCAGAGAATTGATCATTCGTAGCTAAAGTATATTATATATTTGTTTTCATTAGAAATAGGTAGTCCTTATTTCTCTATTCTATTTATACTTTAATACTTTTAGATATTAATATAATACTATAATGTTAATATATGTTATAATATATACAGGGTGAGTTTTATGTCCAGGCACACCTGGATATAATTTAAACGGCCTGAGATATCAATGTGAGACCTTGACATGGTCCTATTATAACATTTCTTTTACTTTTTTTAGGTGGTTAAACATTTCACTCTCCTGTTCTAAAGGGGGTAAAGGGGGGCAACTTAAAATTTTCAAATGCAAACCCCCATCACGTGACCCCTCATTTTAAAGGGCATACAAAAAATAAATCAAATGGCGCAAACTAGAGTTGCCCCCATCAAAACCTACAGCCATTCAAAAATACGAGTGAAGTACTTCCAAAAGTTATTAAACAAAATAGTTTACAACTCCTTATCTGATGCAAACATCATGGTAAGAATGAAAAGGTTAATTTAACTGAGTAAAATACTATTTACAACAGTGAAAGAATTTATTTCCTTGTTCTGTTGTTAGTCACATTAAGTCAACATGCTTTGGAAAGATTGATAGGGGCAACATAAAAACCTCTAGTTTACGCCATTTGATTTCTTTTTTATGCCCTTTAAAATGAGGGGTCACATGATAGGGGTTTACATTTAAACATTTTAAGTTGCCCCCCTTTACCCCTTTTCGAATAGGGGGGTGAAATGCTTAACCATCCAAAAAAGCAAAAGAAATGTAATAATAGGTCCATGTCAAGGTATCACATTGATATCTCAGGCCGTTTAAATTATATCCTGGTGTGCCTGAACATGAAACTCACCCGTATAACTTTTGTATGGGCTCGAAATCTCCCATCATTTTTGACAAATTAATTCCAAACTGGTACATAAAATATTTAGGTGGAAAATGTCGATCTCATTCGTTAATGATCAAGATCAGACCAAAGTGGTGGAAATGAAGAAGATTTTTTTAACTGAAAAATTAATATAACTCATTTTATTAAATTTCATTTGTTAAAAGGTACCATCCTAAGTGTAGTACGGAGACAATTATTTCAAAGTTTTTTTTTTTAAACAAAAATCATTAACTGAAGAGGTAGACAAAATTAGGGTTGAAAAAACTTAACCCCTTAGTAGGCACAGTATGAAATCCGTAAAAAATTATTGTAAACCTTCTAAACAATAGCTAAAATTCGTGTATTAAATCATTTTTGATACGACTAACCCATACTGCAAGATGACCAAAATGAGGTCCCAGATCAAAAAATTAATTACTTTTTTTATATTCCATTTCAGCTCCCGGATTATTGATTTAATCAAACTTTTAAAATCGTCAAATAATCCAAATTAAGATATAATCTAACCTTATCCTCAGGAGACTCAAAAACACAACACCAACCAACACAAAACACAACACAACATAACATAAGTCTCACTCCGTATGGAGATAGTTAAACGAATAATATATGGCTGAGATTACGTATTAAAGTTTGAGGACGTGCACGCCAAGTATATCGGCCGAATGACTTGGCGTGTACAGGATGGTCGATTGACCGAAATCGCGATGAGACATAAGGCAAGATTATATCTTAATTTTGATTATTTGACGATTTTAACGTTTGAATTAGTTACTACCTTAGAGTAGAACCAATATCGAACCCATTTAAAATTGTTGAAAATGTTCTTACCAAAATATTTTGTCTACAATCTTTTCTTGTTAAATGTAAGCCTTATCACAAGGAGTGGAAATTAGAGGTCGAAGACTAAAAAAAAACACAACTCCCTTTGTAGGCCTAGTATCAAATTCCTTCAGATTTATTATAAACCTTCTAAATATTACAAGCATTTTTTGTATTGAACCCTCACTGAAAATAGTAACCAAAATAGGTCACAGAACAACAAATGCTTTACTCTCTTATACACAACTAGCTGACCCGTTCGGCGTTGCCCGTGGTGGTTGGTATTTTCAGTCTTTTTAACGTAATTGTATTCTTTTTAAGTGTTCAGTCAGTGAGTGGTATTTGGCTTTTATATATATAGATCTCAAATAATAAAAGCACTATTGTCATAATAATAAAAGATCTGAAATTATGATTTTAGTAACTATGATCCCCCCAAACCCTTCCTAAAATTTCAAATTTTTTCAAACCCTTTCTTGGTGAGCACCTATGGCCCTAGAGGAAGCTACATACCAAATTTCATTCCAATCCGTTCGGTAGTTTTGAAGAAATCGTGATGAGTGAGTCAGTGGGTTTTGGCTTATATATATATAGATATTGTACCAGTTCAAAATATTACCAAACGTCTTTTTTATGTACGCAACCTTTAGCGCAAGGAGTAGAAAATAAGGGTTTAAAGTCGAAACATTCAATACTCCTTTAGTAGACCAATATCAATCCTGTTTAAAATTGCTGTAATTCTTCTACCCGTTACCAAATTTTTTTGTCTGATTTTTTTAATAACTGCAACTTTTAGTGGAAGAATAGTTGTTGAAAGTATACAATGCATTACCTCCTTCGTAGGTGCCGTAGTTAATCCGTTAAGTTATTGTAAACATTCTAAATACTATCTAAAACTTCTGTATGAAACAATTTTTGATGCCGTGCTAAGAACATTGCGAAGTGTG
>JAGFPH010024971.1:0-11101 GCA_018207615.1 Philaenus spumarius
GAGTGGGAGAAATTGAGCAAAAACCTTAATGGATACTGAAAAATGTAACGGGACCTTAATATGAATTTTGTTCCTTGTTCCGGGAACTGTAGGCCTACCAAAAATTACTTTGCACAGGATCATTATGCCCTATAGTTTTGTTGTTGTATTATAAATTAATAAATATTGCTTGTCGAGTTTATTTATTTATTTTAGTTGAAGAATATCATCTTATTATTATTTTTTTTTTTTTTGTATTTATAACATTTCAAAAAAGGTAAGTATTTATTTGTGGTTTAATAATTTTATGTATGTAATCTTATCACAAAAAATGCAGAATTTAATAAAAGTCAAATCATGTAAATTTCACACACAAAATATAGCTTTTCAGAATTAAATCGTTTAATTTACATTCTCTTACTAGGTGATCATTATATCTTTAGCACTCATTTTTTATCTCGCAAACTATTTATTTTTTTAAACTTAAAATGTAGATTTTCTTTACTTTTTTATGAGGTTTAAAAATCTGTTTTAAAAATTATTTTACAAAATAACGTAATTTCTTTTTTTTAACACTCTAGCTTAGACCAGTGAAGTTTAGAAAAATCTATGATGTTCAATGTTGTTGTTGAACCAAGTTAAAAATATAATTTGACATAAGCTATCCAAGTGTAAGGTACCAATGCAAAACTAAATATGACGTACAGTAATTAATTTCTGGACAACACAAAAACTATCAAAGTAGGTTTTTTAGGTTATGTTAGAAATTATATAACTCGAGATAATTATTAAACCCTTGTTAAAATTAGTTAAGTATCACCTAAATATTACCAACATTTTTCAATAACATTTTAAAGGTAAATTGCTAATAACTTTTCTATGATCAAGTGTGTTTTACTGTTATCTTTCCGTAAGAATAACGTATATTTGTTTATTAACTACTACTGGTAGGTTTACAATTATTACAATAGGTCATTATTGAATTCCAGAGTTAAGCTTGAAATTATTCCTGTTTGTTTTCACTGAGCAATTGAAAGTACGGGAATGCAGAGTTTGTTTTCTTTAGGGTAAAAATAGTTTTTGTATAAATTAGTAAGGAGGTCTCAGCTATATTCTGGTCCCCAAAAGATTCACCAATAATTTCAAATTTATTAACATCGTTCCAGTAGAGCTCTAAACATAAACTCTTATAAAATCGAGCGTACGTACGTGAGTAACTTATAATATAACAGCTGATTCCAGCCATTATCTGTAATACTTAAACAAACACAATGTAGATTATACTTTGAGTGTATGTTTACAACTTCAATCATTATAATGTCTTATGAAGTAAATTGTTTAAATATGAGTTAATAGAACTAATGTTTTTTATATTTGCTTTGAGGTTATAAACAGTATATAAATACAAACTTTTATCATAAAAATATTCGTTATTAGAAATTTAAAGAAGAAATATTCCGTTTAACTTAATAACATAACAGCTGATTTCACTCATTATCTGTAATACGCAAACAAATCTTAGTGTAGATTATACTTTGGGGTTATGTTTACAACTTCAATCAATAATATAGGAAAAGTCTTGTGAAGTAGATTTGTTTAAATATGTTTTAATGTATTCTATAATACGTTATAAGGTTTGCTTTGAGGTTATAAAATGGATAGTATAAATACAATATTTTATCATCAATATATTCAGTTATACAAATTTAAAGAAGAGATACTCATTTGTTAAACATCGTAAACATTCGTACACCTTCGTGTAACATATAAACATATTCGATTAATAATTTCTTCACTATAATATTAATAACTTCTAAATCATTTGATCTATTAATATGAAATAAAAGGCAATTAAAAGATAATATTTTTTTCTTTCTTTAAATATATAACAATATACATAAACACCAAACTTTAACAAATATTCCTACAGTTTTATAGTCCTTATAATTGTACACATTTACCGAGTTAAAAATCCCCGTCTGCATAGTTACTTAGGCGTTACAACGGACAAAACTCGTTGTAGGTCTTGAGTTTAAATTTGCAATTAATTTTGTAAGTTTGAATAATATGGACTTGCCGGGAGTTAAAGCCAAATGTAGGTCACGAGATCAGCATGTATACGCGGGCGGTCTGTTATCGGGTAGAATTAAACTTTTGGACCCTGCCTGTCTGAAAAGGATGGGGAACTTATAAAAATTACTTAAAAGATTCCTACGGGAAGCCAAAATCCAAGATTTGAATAAAAAATAAAAATCTTCGGGAAATGCATTACGCTAACGGCGGGTGTATTTACTGCAAGATTAGATATTAAAAAATCATAAAGTTACGTAAGATACGAGCCTTCAAAGAATGAGAAAATTTTCAAAATTCCTCTAAGTTAAAAAAGAAAAGGTTTTTTAGGCTTTTCTTAAAAAGGCCTAAAATAAAGGTGAAATAAGTTTTAGCGGAATTTTGTCATATAAAAAAGTTAATGGTAATTCATAAAGTTTAAAGGATAAAAAAGTAGGTTAAAAATAAAGTTTTTTAAATTCTAACTAAAACAAGTTTTAGTATTGATAAATGTAATTTATAATGTAAAAGGAAAACTAGAAAATTTATAAAAGGAAAAAGGTGATAGAATTTGCACCTTTACAGTAAATTGAAAATTTAAACTCAAACTTTTAACAATTCAGAATAGTAAATAGTAGGTAAATGAAGTAGTTATGTAAAAATAATCCAGTATTTGAAATATGTTTCGGGAGTAAAGTAAAACCATAGTTTCGGAAAAATCGTTGAAGTCCCTAACCTCACAGCAAGACAACCAGAAGCAGAAATGAAATGAAAATCCGGCTAGTAAATGAAAACCAACGGACAAGAAAAGGGGAAAAAGAAAGACCGAAAGAAGTGTGAAATTAAGACTTTTCCGGGAAAAATCGCCGCGGAAAAACGCGCGCGGGTCGTGTACGCGAACCAGGAGTCGTACGAACGTCACTCGAGTTCGTGTGGAAAGGTAACAACGAGCTGAGAAAAATGATGTCAGTTTCAGGAAAATCGGAAAAACCCTGGAAGAGTTATATGGAAAAAGGATTTCCATAGCACATAACTGAGGGAAGCCAGATAAGAACGCAAGACAGTAGAGGGGAGGTCCAAAGACGAGACTGATGGAAGGAGAACAGGGTGACCAGTTTACGAAAAGGGGCGTACTCAAAGAAACAATAGAAACTTAATTAAAACAAAGGCTAAATCATGTTACAAAATTATGAAAAAATTATAATAAAATTCAGGATGAAAAGTTACGTAGACTAGTAGTTTGAAATGGGCGAAAAAGTGGATTTTAAAGCATTTTTGAAATACAGTGGTAGGAAGCTTAGGTTGGCAATGAAATAGTGCCGAAAAACCTTATATAAACGATTGCTCGGGGAAACTCGGGGTCCTTAATATTTTTACGATGTAAGTTGACGCATCGAGAGCAGATACTTGTTTTTTATAAAATACTTTAGCGTGCTAGAAGCTGAGTATTTTCTTCGTTAAACATTAAATTTTTATAACAAGTAAGAAGATACGGCATTGCGGTTATCATCTGGGATGCAGCAATAGACACCGCATTAACTCTACAAGAACTTCCGTGGCAACTTAGCCTATACAAGTTGGCCTAACTTGGGATTTCTGGAAGAAAAACATAGCCTACAGGACAGCTGATACATGGAGTGATTCGTATAGCTTCCCGACAGGACTCCAGGACACCACCAGGCAGCCACCAGGACATGCAACTGTAGCTACGAGGGAATAGACGAACCGGGATAGCAGACACGGCATCACCACATCCATCTTTAAGAAGACATCCATCATACATCCAGACAACCCTACAGGACTCCACCTTCACCCACAAGACAACTCTATCAGCACGCAGAACATCTGTAGCTCGTCATCACTAGACAGCGTTCGCGGATTTAACCACAAACGTCGCGACGCCTGGACAAGTGTGAAAAGGTCGGTAGAAGCGTAAAATACGTTAGTCCCCATTAAATTGCCTGAAGTAAATTCAAATAAATTTATTTTAAATACTGGGTTACTTAGGATGTTAGATTAAGAAATATTTGTAATTAATTAAAGAAGTAAATTCATTAAATCGTAAATTCAAATTTTCATTAAAGTATAAATTAAATGCAATTGAGTAATGAAATATTAAAATAAATTATAATAAATTAAGAGATTAGTTCTGCCTTGTAGTTTTAAAAAGTTATTATTTGATTTGAGAAGAAAGTTATTATTTGGTTTTATTTGGAAAATATTAAATACAAGAATTTTGTTTTATGTTTAAAATTAGAAAAAAGAAATTATTAAAATTTTATTTTGTTTTATAAAAGGTTATTATTTACAAAAACACCTAGTAATCAAATATCCCAATAGTTTATGAATTTTAGATTAAGAATTGATAAAGTGAAATTCCATAAAATAATTGCAAGCACAAATAAGCAATTTACACGGTTAGTTCCAGTGTACTCACTCTTCAGAGGTTTACAAAAAGTAAAATTATTAACTTGTGTTCTTACTGAGCTAAAATTAAAAATAAATTACTGGAAGTATAAAGTAAAGTTTTTTGTCAGAATAGTCAGTGAACTGAATATTCGACACATAGTTATTTCACCTAGGCCAAACAAAGTGAGATTGCCTATAAGACTTCCAGTAGGTGGAAATAACTTATTCTTCAACGAAGAATTTTCTAAAAAGAGGATTGATTGTAGAATTGGCACTGCCAGCGTGAAAAATAACGCGTTGCAGTTGTGGCCAAAACAAATTATTCTACAACTTAATTCCTCTAAAAAAGAATATTCGTTGTAGAATTGGCGCCCTTCGGTGTTGGCCGATTTCACTTGTGGTTAAAAAGTTAACCAGAAGTAAAAATAGGTCAAAGAACTAACGTAAAGTTATTTGTGCTTAAAACTGTGTATGTTAGCTTTAGAATTGTGTTTAATATTAAGCCATACTACTGCTATTTCCCGTGTCTGAAATATTTCCCGGTTTCGTGTCGTATTAAGGTTCAGAGGGGGAGTGGAAATTAAACAACTAATAATAATTAACCAGTATATTAAATTTGTCGCGGTAAAGTCGGAAGCTTGGGGGGCGTAGGCCTAAAAAAAAATAGGTGTAAAATTAATTAAAAATAATTGGGAGTTTTCCGACGCGACAGATAAAAACAAATTTAAAAAATTAAACAATTAAATAAAATTAAAACAAATTTTAAACGAGCAAAAAGTTAAAATGGCGGATAAGGCGATGAAAGAGTTCTTCGAACAATACAAAAAGGACAAAGAAGAAAGGGCGAAGAAAGATAAAGAAGAACTGGAGGCCAGGGCGAAGAAGGAAAAGGAAATAGAGGAACGCAGGCGGAAGGAAAAACAAGAAGAACTGGAGGCCAGGGCGAAACGGGAGGAGGCCAGGCGGAAAGAAAAGCAAGAAGAGTTGGAGGCCAGGCAGCAAAGGGAACAGGAAGAACGGGAAAGGAAAGAGGAAAGAAGACGGCTCAAGGATGAAAAAATCCGGGAAGAAAAGGCAGCAGAAAGGCTACAGCGAGAGAAGGAGCAGAAAGAGTTATACATAGTTATTTCTGGAAAGCTGGGAGACCTGGAACGAAGCCTGGAGGAAGAAAGCGTGGGGTGTAAAGAACAACACACTAAGGGAGAAGAGAAGATTAGGGAAATTGAAGGCGCTATCCATTTTCTGGAGGAAACCACAACCACCATAAAAGACAACGTAGACAAAGGGTTCCGGACAATGGAAAGTCGGGTGGAGAGCGTTGAAAAGAAAATAGGAAACGTGATAAGCCAGGGAAGTGGGAGTAGGAATGTAGGAATTGTAATGCCGCGGTTTGACAACGAAATAAATAAAATTGAATTTTGGGGAAATAGTAAAGAGAGGCCGAAACAATTTTTAAGAGAGATAGAAGGGCTAATGGACGAGTTGAATCCTTATTTAGAAGATAGGGAGAAAATAAAATTCATAAGACGCCATCTAAAGGGATACGCACTCGAATGGTATAATATAACAGATCGCGAAGAGATGAAGTATGCCGAGTTTAGGGAGGCTTTTTTGAGTAATTACTGGTCGCTCCAAAAACAAAAAGCGGTCAGGAATTATATAGAAAATAATAGGTATGTAGAAAGGGGCAACGCTAGCAGAACCGAATATTTCTGTATGGTAGTAAATAAAGCGCGAGATTTAGAACCCCCCCTACCTGAAGGTTTCCTTGTATTCACGGTGATGCAACATTTCAGCGAGCAAATAAGACTAGCCAGCATAGGTAAACCTAGCGAAACCATTCAAGACGCGATAGAGTTCTTAAATAATGTAGACATGATTGAGGAAAATCGGCGAAGTAGACCCCAGGACGCTCAGGAAACGGAAAACAGGCATAATTTCACACCTCGGAGTAACCCACCAATCCACAGATCCTATGCTCAAAACCCAAGTAACTCTAATCACCCAAACTCCAATAAACCACGTCCTTCCAACTCAAATCCTAACCAGAAGCCGAAAAACTAAGGAATGAGGTTCTGACAAAGGATGGATTTTTTCGGAATGACAGGGCCGATGAAAAAACAAAAAAACAAAAAAATAATACTAAAAAATTAAATACGCGTGTAAACACCGAAAAATTAGGAAATAAAAAAGTTACTCCTTATAGTGGAATCGAACCTGAAGTAGGCGGAAAAATCGTCGAAAAGGAGCGCGAACGTCAGCCTACGCAAGTAGGTAGTTTAAATGTAAATATTAGGGAAGACTTGTTAGATAATAGAGACGAACCAGTTATAGAAGAAAAACCGTTAGAAGAAATACCCGCGATTCCCGTAGAACTTGGAACGAATGCTAGTTACATGGAAATTGACACCGGAGCGGAAGTAAGCGTTATCCAGCAAGATTACCTTGAGCAATTGAAGGCGGAAGATGTCAAAATCTTAGAACTACCGGTAGCGTGTTTAGAGATAATTGGTGCATTAAAAGGAAAGGTGCAAAAAATCAGCAAGCAAGTCCTAATCGAAGTTAAACTGGTTGACAAAAGCGTAGATTTACAATTTTTGGTAGTAAAAGGTCTAAAATCTAGAATAATTATGGGATGTGACCTTTTATATAGTTTACAGGCAAAAATAAACATGCAAGAAAAATTTGCAATGTTCAAAATAGGTCAGGAAAATGTTAAACTCCCGTTTATTGATAAAAAAGTTGCAATAACACGGTTAAAAGGAAAATGTTTTAATATTAATTCCCGATACTATAAAACCAATAAAAAGAGCAATTTAATTAAATCGGAGGTAATTAAATCCGACGAAATCGAGGCAACGAATACTACACTCAAAACAAATAAAGTAAATATTAATCAAAATAGCAAGAACGAGTTAGTAAACAAAGCTGAAATCGTTAATGGACCGGAAGTAGGTGAGACAGGCATTAATGGGGTAATGGAAGGGAAGTGCGGCAGCAGTCAAGACAGGAAGCCGGAGACAACAGCTAGGAAAAACAATAAGGTTAGGATACAGAACGAAGAGAGGTTGAATAAGATGATATCGAGGGAGGTGTCAGTTCAACGAAGGAAGGGGCATAAAGCCAAACAAAATATCGTACCGAAGATGCTATCAAAAGAAGCCAAGGACGAGGTTCCGCGTGATAGGGCATTAAAAAGGGTTAATGTTCCAATTAATGTTAGGTATAATGGTGAAAAGATTCCAAGTACCAACAAAGCGTCGCGGCGCAACCAATGTATCCATAACTGTGTATATTCTAGTAAACGTTGTAATCCAAATCAGGCGAAGTCAAGCACTACACTACACTGCAATTTTTCCGACCACTCGATGAATAATAAAAATAATAAAAAATATAAAAACAATAAATCAACTCATAAAGAATTAATATCCGTAGGAGGAGCAGAAACACGTAACCAAAATCCACTGTTTAATATGCGTGGAAAAATATCGAAAGTTAGATTTAAAAACACTGCTACTTCTGATGTAAATAAGATTAAATTAAGTAGGAAACACATTAGGTTCAAAGAGAAAGTAGGCCTAATGGAAAATCAGCTGTGTGGTCTTAGACAAGGAGGGGAGACGGTAACCCGAGCAAAAGGGCATGTAGCGGTTCCAATGAAGAAATGCAATAAGATAGCTTTAACAAAGGAGTATAGTCATGGTACTATACTAACGGAACAGCAAGAAGGCCTACTGCAGAAATTAATAGGAAAATATCATACAGTTTTTTCTGAATTGCCGGGACTTTGTAAAAATTACGTTCATGAGTTAAAGGTTAATGCAACAGACACCTTTGTGAATCGTAATTACCCAATCCCCATGAATCATCGAAAGCTCGTAAGGCAGGAAATAGAACAAATGTTAGAGAATAATATAATAGAGAGATCGCGGACACCTTACATCAATCCTATGGTTACAGTGGTGAAACCGGATGGGTCCATTAGGTTGTGCATGGATGCTAGGAAGTTAAATAAGATTATAGTTCCGGATTATGAGAGTGCGCCACCTATAGAAGACATTTTAAGGAAAGGGAGTCGCACTAAATATATTTCCAAAATAGATTTAACGTCAAGTTTCTGGCAGGTACCATTGACACAGGAGTCCAGGAAGTATACTGGGTTCCTTTTTGACAACAAGGTGTACAATTTTAAGGTACTTCCATTCGGTTTACAGAACTCTCTAGCAGGATTAGTGAGAGCAGTAGATTTAACACTAGGAGGTGAGGTGGAAGGATTTACGCTGAACTATGTAGACGATTTACTCTGCCTTTCCGAGACTTTTGAAGACCACCTGCAGCACTTGGAAATGATATTCCAAAAGTTTCAAGATGGCGGACTAACCATAAACCCTAAGAAAACAATATTTTGCCAGGAGGAGGTAAAGTTTTTGGGGTTTATATTTGCACCATCGGGGATACGCACAGATCCGGAAAAGCTTTCTACTATACAGGAGTTTCCAGAACCGCGTAGTGTAAAGCAACTGCAATCATTTCTGGGGTTTGTGAACTATTACTCAAGGTTTACAGCAAAGTATGCGGCGGCAACTAAACCATTATACCAACTGTTGCAAAAGGACAAGAAGTGGGAGTGGTCATCGGACATGCGACAGGCGTTCCAGGAGGTTAAGAAGCTGTTCAAGGAATCCGTAGTTATAGCCCATCCAGAAGAAGGGAAAGAAACGTTTTTGCAAACGGATGCGAGTACAGGAGCAATAGCAAGTCAACTTTACCAGCTAGACGCGAACGGGCATATCCAAGTGATAGGTTTTGTGAGCCGAACACTCAAAGCGTATGAAAAACACTACACCATATGTGAGCTGGAGCTATTGGCGATTGTGCACGGGCTGAAAAAGTTTCGACCACTAATCGTAGGGGCACCCTTAACGATCATTACGGATAACATGGCACTTAAGTTCTTAACGTCTTGCAAGTTCGGCAACAGTAGGATGACACGATGGATTTTGGGAATCCAGGAGTACAACCCCAGAGTAATGCACTGCGCGGGAAAAGATAACATCCCTTGCGATATAGCAAGCAGAATGTACGAAGACAGCGTAGGACAGGAAGACCAACGGAGAGTGCGAATCCAACAAATAAGGATGAATCCAGGTTTTACACAATTATTGCAGGATTGGAGAAACAGACAGATGGCAAACCCGGAATGCTTAGAAATAATACAGGATATTGTAAATAAAGTAGATTATAGAATTGAAAACAATGTATTATGTAAAATTGTAAATGGAATATTGAAAGTTGTAGTACCAGAGAACACGGTAAAAGAATTTATAAAACACGTGCACGAAACGTACGGTCACGCAGGAAGAAATAAGATATATAATATGATTAAAAATAGGTGGCATTTTAAATATATGAATAATCGAATTATGGAAGAGATTAGAAAGTGTGATATTTGTCAAAGAGCGAAATATCCGAATCAATATTTAATAGGTCAAAGTAGGCCAATAATAACAAATAATATAGGCCGAGTAGTGGCGATTGATTTCTTAGGACCACTACCAAGAGGTTTAGGAAATGTACAGCATATATTAGTGGTAGTGGATATTTTCTCTAAATATGTAAAACTTTACACAGTAAGAAATCCTACGACCGAAAATAGTATAGATAAAATGAGGCAGTACTTTGCAGAAGTTGGCAAACCCGAAAGTATTCTAACAGATTATGGCAAGGCGTTTACTTCAGGGAATTGGAAGGAGTGGATCCAGGGAGAAAGAGTTCGGCATGTACTAATCCCTATAAGACATCCACAAGTAAATCTGGCGGAGAGGGTGAACCGAGAAATTGTGCGAATGCTTAGAACATATTGCTACAACCGACAGGCAAATTGGAAACAATACCTAGAGTATATACAGGATGTTCTAAACACAACGCCGCACGACACCACAGGATACACCCCTCAGGAAATACAGTTTGGCCAGGAGGCGAGGTACGTGTGGGATGAAGTCTTCCCGAGGGAACAACCAAATCCAGGAGAAGAAACGGTGCGCGAAAAACACCAGAAGTGCCAGGCCAGGATCATAAGGGCCGGAAACCAACGAGCTGCTAAACAAAACCATGGTCGCAGATTTACAAACTTCAATGTAGGGGATTTAGTGTTAGTAACACAGAACACTAGCATTATGGCGAGTAAATTTAAAGGCGAGACCAGAAAACTGTTTCTTTTATACACAGGACCTTTCCGAATAAATGAAAGAGTAGGAAATAAAACCTATATTATAGAAGACCGGGTTACAGGAAGAATAAAGGGAAAATACGATGTTCGAGATCTCAAACCATATATTCAATAAGTAAAGTTGTCATCCAAGAATAAATTAACACTGTAAATATTATTGTTTTGAAGAAAAGGTAGGCCTAATGCATAAAGTGATTAGCCCTACTGGGGAATCCCAAATGTAAATATTTTGATTGAATGTAAACACAAGCGGTGCGATGAGTTGTAAAGGGCAGAGAACAAGTTAGCCAGGAGGGGATGTATGAAAACAGCTGATCAGAAACAAGATCAAGGTCAGGCAGTGGGGAGAGAGAACAGTACGCTGCAATGAATGAAGTAGGCCTAAATAAATAACTCGACTCATTGATAGATACAGGGTAAGGCCTAAGCACTTTT
>JAGFPH010024972.1:0-11101 GCA_018207615.1 Philaenus spumarius
ACTTGGAAATTACCAAGTATTTTTAAAATTTGAATAAACTCAAAAAAATGACTGGAATTTGTTCTTATAAGAGATTTTAGGTTTATTACCTAACGTATAATATGATATAATTTGTTGGCCAATGATTTTGTTGTTGAGGTACCTTTAATTTGTTGCACCGTATCCTCGCTTTTTACCGTCGATCCACTGACCCCGCGCTTTATCCTTTTTGACGACACCAGGGAGCAATAGTGTCGCAAATTAAACAAACAGTTTAAAAAGAAAGTTATAGGAGTCAGAATCCCTCATCAGCAAAATACCATTCAATTACCCTACGCCACTAGAAAAGAAAGATTGAGACCACAAAAACGTGAACGCAAATTAAAATAATCATGAAAAATTCTTATGATATTTTAATTATTACGTAATAATGAATTCGTATCCATGTAAAATGAACGTATCTAGTGCTGCACCTGATGATAACTCTGATTGGAACAAAACAACTCTATAGTAAGCAATCAGAGGAAAACATACTTTCAACATAATAACTTATATAAAAACATAATTAGTCGTTACTAAACGTTTAACAGTTTAATATTTCTATTTGATTATAAAATATTTTTGAGTTATGACTATTTAATTGGCATAGTACTTACCTCCCAAAACTCCAAAAGTGAGCATCAACACTTCAACGTTTGGTGAGAATGTACTGAGGACGAAAGCAACGCACCCTAGTATACTTCCTGCGATACTGACTGTACGGCAGCCATATTTGTTAGAGAGGCCACCAGCGATAGGTCCTGAAAGAATTCACATTGTATTAACATGTTTAGAGACTGTCAGGGGGTACAATATGTCATCTACAATTAAATTATTGGTGTCAATTAGAGATTAAGTGAAAATTAGCGAGAGGGTAACAAGTTAAATGGTCAAGTTTGAAATAAGAACGCAGTAACAGTAAAATGAAGCATAACTATATTTTGTAAGACGAAAGATGTAGATGCTATCATTGACTTAATCAGCCTAATAATGCCCTAACACTTTTCATTAATTGTTAAGAATGATTCATCAGCTTTGCTAACAGCTGATTAATCTATATGTAAGAAATCCTGACTAACTGACTGCATTTTTTCAGTAGGCCTACCTCAATATTTTCATACCTCTACTTGGAAGTACACTAAAAAGGTATTTCCAGGGTTGAAAATTGTCAAAATACGGGGTTCACTCACAGTCATACAACAGATAACACAGCTGATTTGAATTAAAAGCTTAGCAACACAATTCTAGATGTGGCCTATTTTGAACCAACACACGATAATTCAAACATTATTCTGTTTTACAGATGATTCTGTTAGTACAAAAAAAAAAAAGCATCTTATTTGGATCATAAACTTATCACAATTTTAGGTTAATCCTGTACTGAACCAACATATGTTTCTTGAAAGCATTTAAATTTATTAGCATAGCAACCAAATTGGAAAATTTATAATCAGCTAGGCCTAATAATTTTTCGCTATCAAAAGTTATTAGATTAGGCTTACTGTATTATAATTCAAACATCTATCACTATTAAAATTATTCCAACTTTACTCTGTACTAGGCCTACTTGACTGGTTTGAAATACTGCTTTACCTATCACATTTTTATTACATTTAGTAATTTGAATGTTGATTTTCTCCTACTATAAACATTTAAATAAACAGCCTAATCAATCGTCGTTCCCGTTAAAATAGCATAGTATACAATAAAAGTTGCAATAAAATTGTTTGCCAGGGACTGGTAAGCGAAGCGATCAGGGGGCGTAGCCCTATAGTAGGCTTTGTCCCAACTGACAGACTGACACAGAATCAACGTAAGATAAAATGGGAAAATTTAAAGATACAGTCTTATGGGGTCATAGACGTACAGTAAGAAAAGATTTTTGAAAAAATAGTAGGCCCTATATTTCATTACTAGTACCAAAAGTGGCCGTTTTCCGTGCACTGACGAAAGTTCGGGAATATCAATTTTTATGCACCGGGAAAGACACTTTCGGGACGAGTTATGAACGATACTTTTCATCATACTGCAAGATGATGCGATCAAACAATCCACCAGAAGAACAAAATTGAAAGTTTAAACTGATTACAAAACAAGGCAGCTAATAAGGTCAAAAATATAAGTAATAATAACAACTGTACCCTGAATGTTAACTTCAACTTTTAAACTGTAAATTAAAAACGTTCTAAGAATTCCTAGTTTTCGTCATTTACTTTACCTAATTATTGTTGGTTTGTTTTCCCGTTACTATGGGGACGGTAGTTAACAGCGTGTCCAGCTGGTTTAAAACTTTAAAAATAAAAAACAAGCACTAGCGCTGACAGCGGCAAAACTTGGAAGCTACTTTTTCGTGCACTAGACAGGAAATTTCCCTTGCACTAGGGAAGGTATAGGAAAACAGCTGCTTTCGGCAATGTTTATGTGTATTGAAAATGCATTACTTCCAAGGCATTATGATGAAAGAAAAAACATTTAAGCGGAAAAATTGTACAAATTTGAAGGTTTACTCCCAAAAATATAGTTCGACAAAACAGCTGACTTGGATCAAACGCTTAGCAAAAAACTTTGGAAATTTATAGAATTAGGTTATTGTTCATCTCAACGGACAGAGTTTTTAGGTTAGACTAAAAAAAAGAAGTAAACACAAAAATCTACGAAAAATGCTTACTGTGTTATACTTCAATTCAAACTTTTGTTTTTGCATGCTATAAATAAAACAGCCGATAAAACGAGATTCGAAGAGGTTTGTTCCGGTGCGAGCGAAACAAAGCAACGAGTGAGCCGAAACTAAAGGCTGAGCTGCAAACAAATTCTACTAATAAATTTCATAAACGCAGGCAGCAGCTGTTCAGACCAATTTCCTAAATAGTTGTTTCAAAACCTAAAACATAGAAACTTATTTTTGGAAATTCGCCAACTGACGGTTAAGCTTCGAGATCGATTTATTAAAGTTTAAATTTAGTAAATTAATAACTTACTGGAAAGTGTGAAGCGTAAAATTAGTAAAATACATTTTCATCATATGCAATAAACCATTGTTTTCAGTACTATCAGCTGTGGTTGAAACCAAACGATTCCCGATAGGCCGGGTAAACAGTCCGGGTAAAAAAGGACTAGGCCGGGTAAGAAGGTTCAAAGATTTGTCACCACGAGCGCTGCTATTCTACTTACCGTACAGTGACTAGATAGAGACAGTGTGGCCATACTAAAGTGGCCGCCATGTTTTTCCTAAAAGTAATGTCATCTGCTCAGAATAAATTATAATGTAAAGATTAGTGTTATCTCTTTGTAATTATAAGAGAAATGACCTCTTTGTTTTTTTTATAAAGGGAAAAACAAGCGATTTACTTGTTACAGTTTGATATTTATATTGAAATTAAATAATAAAAACTGTGTTTCTTCTTAAAAAGTGTATTCTGTTTCTTTCGTGCAAAAAAATTAACAAATATAATGGAAACAGATAAGAATTTAGGATAAACATGGCTACCGGCTAATAGGAAACAAGACCTCACTTGGCCACACTGTCTCTATCTAGTCACTGTAACTTACCGTAATCCATTATACAATGTTTAAACAGCTGACTGTTTCTAGCAACATAAACAAATGAAACAATAACAAAGCTTTGATATTGTTAGTTTATTAACCTATAGGCTATTGTAAAAGTGTAAACGTACTTATAATGGCTGATTTAAATATTAATATTCCTGAATACATATTGTAAAGAGCACCTGACTTTCAAACGGATACAAAAAATGTGTTTAGGCCTAACAGTTTTTGTTATTCTGAAAACGTCCAGGTTTTACACACAAAAAAACTTCAAAATTAGGGGATTAACATATCGAATAACCAGAACTGTGCCCTCAACATTTCTTTCAATTTGTAAAATTACCTACTGCTCTTAACGTAATAAATATTTGATTGTTTAAACAAGTTACTTTTGTTTGTACTTAATAACTCCAAACAGTTCAAATATAAAAACAAATAACAAGTTATGAGGGGGTGTTGAACACAGTTTATTTTCAGCCACCCTGTATATTTTATAAAAGTTGGTATGATGAAAAGTACTGTTCATAACTCTTCCGAAAGTGCTATACCGGTTGACTTGTACTCGAAACTCGATCGTGCACCGGTAAAGGCCACTTTCCGGTCTTGTGACGAAATATACTATTTTTAAATAGGTTCGTTACTTAACAAACAACGAATAATTTTTGGTAAGTTCTCCGTGTACTGTTCAATTGTATGACAAGATGGTACGTAACTTTAGATAACTTTTGAAAAAGTTTAATAATAGAACTGATCATTCTCAAAGAGCTTTGATACACTTCAGGTACAAGCTTACGACTCTATACCATAATATAGAACCGCTTAATTGATTTGATCACGAGAAATACTTATCAATATTGTTAGACAAGACATGGTGTAATGAATGTTCAAATTATCCGATTAATTTGTTCGAACAAATGCAACGGATTAGGGTAGCTCGCTGCGTTTATTTTTCTGTGTAATTAATTGGTTTGTTCGTTACAAATTACGTGAATATTTAGCTGACATAAATGTCAAATTCAACAGTGAATAACATTTAAAAATAGAGTACATAATTAACATAGCTCACGTCAAAAGCAGGTAGGACAATTCATTGTTTGCAATATTTAGATGAATCGATTTAATAATTACACAGAGGACACTTTATCGACTTTTGACGGTTATACTTTGCCATTCTTGACTAACTAAATTGTAATTGGTGAATAGTTCACCTAAGTCACTAACAATTTTATTGCATTGCAAATTTCTCAACAACAACAGCTACTATTATCTTTTACATACACCCACGTTTTATTAACCATTCAAGTATTTTAATAAAATAAACTTTCAACATAAAATCTCACAACTAATAATTGTATTATCTCAAACGCGTTTCAACGACAAAGTCGCCATCTTCAATGATGCAGGTTCAATCCTAACCTAAAAACTCGAAATACAACTTGTTTCAAAATATTACATCAGCTGTTATGGATACTGAGGAACATAAACGGGTGTTTGGCTGTGTTAGACCAAAAAGCTGATTAGTGTACCAACTCTGAATATCTTCAATCAGCTGAGGGTTGTATTAGTTAAATGGTCAATTAGAAAGAAAAAAACTACGTCTATAGTGAGTTATAGTTTACTATTGTAGCTCGAGCATCACTGAAGATGGCGACTTTGTCGTTGAAACGCGTTTGAGTTAATGAACGAATTAGTTGTGAGATTTTTTGTTCAAAGTTTATTCTTTTAAGTATATTTTCTCACAAGTAAAGCTCAATATTTTTTCATTTTCCTAGAAATTAAAAATGCACAATGACAAATTCTCTGGACAATCATCTGTGTGGGGTTAACAATCTCTATAGAACTAGGAAATTAATTTTTACTTTTTGGTCTGTTTTAAAACCTGGTATATTAAAAACAATATTTTCGAAGTGAAAACTTCTTCAAAGTAAGACGCTTTGCTTTTTGATTTCGTTGTTTATTTCTTTTTCTTCGTTTTTTTTTCTAAGCGGCCACTAGACCATCAATATTAAAGTATACAATATTTTGTACAATAGTATTTACTTGGCTTACCCACACGAGGCAATATAATCGCTCAATACATTAGTTCACGGATGACACTTTTGCAATTAGCATGTGAAATAATAATAAGACAGCAAGTTGTATGGTAATTGCATTAGTTATAGCTTCAAAAAAGAAAAAAAAATTGAGAAAAAGAAACGCAGGTGGATGAAGGAGTGGTTTAATAAATAAATAAGTACACTCGTAAAAATCTGTTTCTGTAATCTTTACTCTTAATATTCCACAGAGCGGATAGGCTCCGATACACCTCAATAAATTCTAAAATTCTTTTTCTTTCTTCATATTTTCCTTCTGTAGCCATCTTTTATAGAATAGTCGATGTTTACTCCAACATTTGAAATACAAAACTGAACCAGTATCGCACAATATAGCCCACAGACAAAGCAATATTTACTAGATTGCACAATAAAATAAAATCTTCTTGATTAACTCAATATATTGCGCAATCTTTCAATGTGATCCACAGACGGTCAATGTTATTGTACAATATCAATTATTGTACAATCTACTGACGTTAATATTGATTTAGTATAGGCCGCTTTACACACGTACTAATATAAACCAGAAGTTTAATGTAACAGCAGATCGTAAAAGAAGAAGAAGTCGGCGAAATAAAATAGGCAGTGGTAAATTCAAAGGCTTAAATTCAATAGTTGTATGGATTTAGTCACGTTAATCTACCGATGAAATGGACATTGCAATTCTTAATTTTGGTTTGTGTTAAATTAGTGTAATACTAAAATGGACATAGTGTGTTTTCTCATTTCTTTAAAATGTGTAAATTTGCTAACTTGGTAGGTATATTTATGAATGTAAATGCATTAAAGAAACATGTGTTGGTTCAGTGTAGGCCTAACCGAAAAATATTTTTCTAAAACTTTAATACAAATTATCTGTTTAACTTTAATATTAAGGAACACATATCAGAATTATAATAAAGTAGATTTTCTCTTTTGATTCTTAAACGTACTTAAAAAAGAAAAGCACCATCATTTAGATTATTTGAATGTAAATCATAATAATGCGATCAACAGCCGAACCGCATACGTGGGTTGATTAAACTTTCAAAATTAAGTTTATATGTGTTAGGGATTCAACCAACTATTTGGGAATGGAACCAATCACAAAGGCAATGGATAGGTCGCCTACGTGTACTAAATATATTAGTAGAATTGGTCTGCACCTCAGCCTCAAGCCCTGAACTTCGTGCTGCTTTGTTCCAATCGACGTTTTGATTGATTTTGGGGAAACCAATTGAGCTATAACATCGTGTAAAAAAATAAAATGTGCAGAATAATAATATATCTACATTTATTTATTTGATAAAAACATAATTTTTTTTTCTTCTAATGAACTCCTCATCTGAACGACGTAGGCAACTAACGTGTGTACTAAAATTTGGACCAAATCAAACTTAAAATGCGATCGTTAGAGTGGGAATACATATATTCATATGTTTATAGTATTTGTAAAGACACCTCAAAATGTGTCCTGGAGACCATGATCGGTGCTCATTTACTACTCCCGATCTTACGTCTCACTATAAGGGTCTCTGCATTGCAATAGCTCATCTTTCCTATTTATATTCGCTAATAATTATCAAATTTCGGACTAAACCTATATAACCATCGATTTTTATTCATGACAGTTTTCACTTATGTCGGCAATCCCACGACTACTTTATTAAAAAAAATAAATAAATATTACTATTTTTTAAAGATACTATTTTTTTTAATTTTGAATATAAATACAAATTGGACATCTGTCGGACAATTACGTAAACATAGGTCAGGCAGTAGGCTACCAATACTAACACTTACCAACTAGAAAGCACATCCCCGTCAACAGAGATCCAACCCAAGCGACTTTTCCTTTCCCTTCTCCATAATATTCTACGAATTGTGAGAGAAAAACTCCGAACGTGTACGCGATACCATCTACGACCATGTTGCAGAAGAAGCTAGCGACTACTATCACCCAGCCGTATCCTCCATCGGGAGGAGGAGGTAGTTCTGGTTGTCCCACGTCTTCATCGGAGACTGAAAGACGTCTGGACTCTTCAGGGCGTTGCGAGGTGGTACGTTTGACTTCCTGCAAACACGAGGTCAGTTGAAGCTTGAATAATATTTGAATTTAATTAAAGATTTGTATTCATATTTTACATTTGTTATTTTAGGGATACTGATTACTTGCTACTGTATAACTATTTCTTAATTAATGAAGGTTTCTACCTTACATATTTACCAGGCAGAATATACAAACTGGTAGTCGATCTCCTACAGAATTTTGGGAGTCTTTATGTTCCAGCTGGAGTCTTACCCTTATAACCCTTCAGTAAAAACATGGTATTGAATTCGATTTATTAAAACCAACAGTAACGATCAAGACGAATTAATTTTTTAAAAGGAATTTCAGGTTTTTAGGCTTTGCAGTATGTATTACAGTTAACTTACAATTTATAAATAATACATCAAATGAAAGAGCAACTCAAACTAGCATGCAATGTCTTCCGTTAGAAAGCGCTAGTAGCAAAGATAGCACGATATCCAGCGCAGTAGCAATACAGGAGGGGGGGAGGGTCATCAAATCCATACGAGTTGGTAAAGTTGAAACGAGACTCCCTAATTAAATGTTTTTGTTTTTTTGTGCCATATCCCAGCGGAAAGTTTAATGGCCTTTCTTTTGCCGATAAAATTGTAACTAGCGTTTCCTATCTTAGTGCGCAACAACCATGCCGTCTCACTTTTGTAACTCGGTACGCGATTGGTTAAACGAAGTTTTAGAATAATGCTGGATCGACCGCAAGGGGCCGAATGATAGCTTGAATCAATTCGATGTTTACCTTTTGGGGGGTTTATAAAGGACCATGTGTTCGGTGTACGTGCCTGCTCTACCAACTGACCTACCCTTCTTAATGCTCGGCTCCCTACATTCAAAACAGAGAAGTTGTGTACCAATTTCAGTGTTAAATAACCAAAACATACCTTCACTATTAAGCATATTTTTGTGTTGTTTTTGTGAAAAAACGAAAGCTGTATTTTTTTCTTCTTAAAATAAAATAGATTGTGGGTGTTGCTTGCTAAGGTTTTTTTGCAATATCTCTTTTTGCAACTGAGTAAAGAATTAATAAAGTTTACTATTTTTTACTATTTATATCATACGTTTATAAAAACAATAAAACGGGTTTCGAAAATGTATTTAGCAATTAAAATCCGCATATGACAGTAGTTTAAAATGAAACCAAATTTTTAAATTTATTCCACGAATTAACGGAAAAAAATGACTTATTCTGTAGCATTGCTCTTATGGGTTTTAGATTCAATATGGCGGAAAGGGTAGCGCCCCTTAAGAAACAGGATTGAAACAGTTGCTGCAACAATTACCCCAGTCACACTGAACAAGGTTTGGTACAAACTCTGCTATCATCTCGTGTGCCGTGTGAGGAATGCTGCACATTAAACCTTGTAGGAAAAACTGTTTAAGTTGCTCTTTCATTTAAAATTTTAAGTTAAATGTATATTTACAAGGCAGAATATACAAAGTGGTAATCACTTGAAGAGTGTTTAAGACTCCGAGGTAATACGTACATAATATATAACAATTGAAGAAAAAGATAATGAACTGCAGCCGACTAAGTTCCCATTAAATTCATATTACTATCTACTCTTAAATGTACAAAATGATCGACTTATAGTCGTTTAACACACTTACACATACCTATATATAAACCATATTGACTTATATCCATACATACAACACAGATCCATTTATCTTGAGCACCTTATAAAAGTAAATATAAATATTTGACGATATATTACTATCCTTGTAGATATACACCAAAACACATGCACTAAAACTTAGCATACAAGAATATACAACACCTGAATATAACTCCAAACATCCACAATGTCGACTTAAGTTAATTTTTATAATAAACGAGCCTGGTAAAATCAAGACTCAAACGTAACAGTCAAGATATTACATAGAAATAGAAATATACATCTTCATTTTCGAGCAAAATATTACGCAACAAATTGAAGAATTTACAGTACGTCTGTTTGAAGAATTTGGGGTGTTATAAAATATTTTATGTAAGGCCTATATGTTTTTGAACGGTCACATTTTACGTTCTATTTGGTCCAAATTTGGTAAACACGTTGGTTTCCTAAGGAATTCGTTAGTCAACAAAAAACCAACAACCGGAAGCACTTTTTTACAGAAAGTAACCATATTTTGAGATTTTCGTACTAGAATGAAATGGTTTTTGGGATTTATGTAAAAAATAATTATTATATGAGACTAACTGACCCGTACGGCGTTGCCCGTCATGGTTGGTATTTTCAATCTTTTTAACGTAATTGTATTCTTTTTAAGAGTTCAGTCAGTGAGTGGTATTTGGATTTTATATATATAGATCTTAAATAATAAATACACTATTGTCATAATAATAAAAGATCTGAAATTATGATTTTAGTATCTTTAATCCCCCCAAAACCCCTCCTAAAATTTCGAATTTTATGAATCCCTTTCTTAGCGAGCGCCTATAGCCCTAGAGGAAGCTACATACCAAATTTCATTCCAATCTGTTCGGTAATTTTGGAAAAATCGTGATTTAGTAATTTTTACCCCCCAAACCCCCTTTAAATTTCCAATTTTTTCAAACCCTTTCTTAGTAAGCACCTATGGCCCTAGAGGAAGCTACATACCAATTTCATTCCAATCCGTTCGGTAGTTTTGAAGAAATCGTGATTTAATAACTTTGATCAACCCAAACCCTCCCTAAAATTTCTAATTTTTGAAACCCTTTCTTAGCGAGCTCCTATGGCCCTATAGGAAGCTACAAACCAAATTTCATTCCAATCTGTTCGGTAATTTTGTAGAAATCTTGATTTAGTAATTTTTATCCCAAAACCCCCCTAAAATTTCCAAATTTTTAAAACCATTTTTTAGTGAACACCTATGGCCCTAGAGGAATCTACATACCAAATTTTATTTCAATCCGTTCGGTAGTTTTTGAGAAATCGTGATGAGTGAGTGAGTATTTCGCTTTTATATATATAGATTATTCTGCAAATTTAATATATTCACAAGACCTTATAGCCCGGATAGTCCTTTGTGGGTCTACAAGTTAGGCTAGGGACACACTATCCGAGAGATCGTCCTGACGGGCTTTACCCGGAACCGGGCCCGAGTGGATCAGATTGTGTTGACAGAACACACTATCCGAGCGAATGCCCGGAGTCGATCTGTTTTGCCACTATGGAAATTCTGTATTCTGTTTAATTTGTATACTATTTACAGTTTAGTCAACAATTGTTGATTACTTAAATATGTTACATAAATGTGTATAGGCCTACATTACTTTCATGGTAATCATTCAGAATCACGTTTAAAAAAAGTAGAAGTAATGAATCAATCTGGTTTTTAATTGTATTAAAAGTTTATGTTGTGTTAATAATTTCTTTTTTTTTATATAGCC
>JAGFPH010024973.1:0-11100 GCA_018207615.1 Philaenus spumarius
GTTTGTGGTTACGTGATATTAACATTAGGGTACTTTTGTATGCAGATGATTTAGTGATATTGTCAACGGAACCAGTTATGTTGCAAAATATGATTGACAATTTCAAGGCATATTGTGAGAGATGGAATTTGACTGTAAACATGGACAAATCGAAAATAATGGTATTTAGGCAAGGGGGACGTTTAGGAGTTCGGGAAAAATGGAAATACGGTGATGTACCAATTGAAACAGTAAATAAGTATAAATATTTAGGGGTCACTTTTACGCCAAGTTTATGTTTTAAATTGCATGTTAGGGATAGAACCTCAACAGCAAAATATGCCTTGAATACTACCTGGAAGGCATTTATTGCCAAAAATAATATTCCACTGTCTGCTAAACAGGCCGTATTTGAAGCGGCATGTAAAACAGTTGTTACATATGGAGCTCAGGTCTGGGGTTACAATAACATTACAGAATTAGAAAGCTTTCAGCGTTTTTTCTTAAAGAAGCTCTTTGCTCTCCCTAGTAATACACCAAATTATATATTATATTTAGAGACAGGGACTAAGCTCTTACATCTGCAACTTTTGAAATGTAATTTTAAATACATAAGAAGGACATTATATTTACCGGATGACAGGCTACCAAAAAAACTATCGAAGCTGATTTTACGGGAAAAAATTTCATGGGCAAAATTTTGGGGGGAATTGGGAGAAAGTTGTGGCTATGAAGGGGATTTTTTAAAGGTTTTTGAGGATAAGCAGTGGGGACAGACTTTAGGCAGTCTACTTGAGAAATTAGATATGAGGTCCAGGAGCGTTTGGTGCGATCGGGTTAATAGGTCCCAATTTCATAATATTTATAGTAAATTAAATTTATCACTAGGACAAGCAGGATACATAAGTGATAAGTTTTCGAGAGGTATTATCAGCATAATATTTAAAGCAAGGAGCGCCATGTTACCTCTCAATTATAGACCGGACAGGGAGGACAATAAAAGGAGTGTTCTATGTGTAATTCTAATGAGGAGGAAAATATTGTACATTTTTTGGGCAGATGTCTGATTTTAGGAGAAATTAGGAAAATTTGTTTTGGAATTAGGGTTCTGGATGTGGAAAGAATAATAAATATTTTAAATGGTGAAAATTGGTCAGGGTTGGTGAATTTTGTACGTCGAGCACTTAAGCTTAGGCAGGAATTTATTTTTGAATTTAATTTTTAGCAAATTAATGCCGATATTGTTTTTTGTGGTAATATCCATCGGTAGTAGCTTCTCACCTTATCTCTTTTATATTCACAACCTGCAGTAGTATTTCAAATGTATGGGTTTAAAATGTGTTTTAGTTTGATGTTTTACATTTATTTGTTACTAAATATTCAGATTTTGTATTATTGTTTTTATTTGATCAATGTGTATATTTTGTTGTTCATATAGTTTTGGATCTTTTAACTTTGTAATTTAGTATAATTTAATCTATTAAAGTTGCCTACCTGGCAGACGACCTTTAAATAGGTCATGCCATAAAGTGTGATATTATTTTGGTTACTGTAGTTATTAGTTTTGTTTCTTTATATGTATTATTATATTTGGATATTGTTATTTTGTTTCTTTCATTATGTAAATAAGTATTTAATAGTATTTTTTGTAAACTTGAAAAATGTTTGTAATAATAAACACACTTTATTATTATTATATATTATTATTATTATATAAAACCATCACATACAACTCAAGATACAATACAACAAGTATACAAGATACAAATTTATAATACAAACAAATTAAGACACAGTGAATCCATGTTTACAGGATATCTCTTATTTATTAACTTCTGAGTGTCATCCTGAATACAAAATGCATCCTAGTCACCCAGAGGTCATGAACTGAGGTACTCCTCCACTGAGTAAAAAGCATGCCTCAAAAGGTATCCTCTGAGTGATCCACGAAAATTCTCGAAACGGCTTTGTTTTTTAATATTATCTGGAAGTTTATTAAATAATTTCAAACCAGAGTAATAAACACCACGTTCTAAAAATTTCAAACTGTGCACAGGATATTGCAATATTTTTTTCCTCATCAGATATTTATGGTTATATTGTTTTTCCTCGAACATACCCTGGTTTGCCTTAAAAAACAACAACATTTCATATATGTAAATAGATGGAAAAGTTAAAATTTTGTATTTTTTCAAAAAAAGGCTTACACGATTGATTAAATTTAAAATTAAACATTATTCTAATCGATTCTGAATACGGAAAACTTTAAAAGCATCGACAGAGTTCCCCCAGAAGATCACCCCATATCTCAACAGAGAACATACATATGCAAAGTAAACAGTTTTTATGGTTTTTACACTGGTAATCCTTGAAACCATTCGGAGAGCAAAGTAAGCTGATGCCAGGGAATTCGCAATCTTTAAAATGTGGCATCTCCAATTTAATTTTTCGTCCACAATAAAACCATTACCAGTGTAAAAACCATAAAAAAAGTATTTCTTCCTCGCCTCTAACAATATTTTATTTGGAGTTGATTTTGTTTTAAATTGTATTAATTTAGTTTTTACTACATTCAATTTCAAATTATTTGCCATAAACCAATCATTGGCCTTTGACATTGCCGAAGTTGCCGATATAGCTAAGTCTACACTACTTTGGCCAAACACCGTCAAAGTAGTGTCATCAGCAAATAATACTCATTTTGCAGGACCAACGTTGTCAGGCAAATCGTTTAGATAAATCAAAAAGAGCAAAGGCCCCAAGATTGAACCTTGAGGTACACCACGAAGTACAGGCTCCCATGTAGACTCATAGGAGTTGAGAGAGCTGTCAGTATAAACTACTTTCTGCTTTCTGCCAAATAAATATGACTTTATCCAATTATTAGATTTACCCCTTACACCATAAAAATTAAGTTTTCCCATTAAAATGTTGTGGTCAACACAGTCAAAAGCCTTTGACAAATCACAAAAGACTGATGCAACCTGACCTTTTCTATCGATACAATTTATAACCATGTCCAAGAGAGAAAAAATGGCAGAAGAGGTAGAGAACCCCTTACGGAATCCAAACTGATTCTTATTTAAAATACTATATTTTTGAATAAAACTAATTATTCTAGTCATCATTGATTTTTCAAAATTTTTTGAAAAAACTGATAACAGTGCTATAGGACGATAGATTGAAACATCCTTATTATCACCTTTTTTAAAAAGTGGTATTACAATAGTAAGTTTCAAACTATCTGGGAATATACCTGATTCAAATGAATCGTTTACAAGACAGGAAAGCGGTTTTGAAATTAGATGAGCACTAGCCTTTAACACGGATGTTGGGATTGCATCCCAGCCTACCGACTTCTTGTTTTTTAAATTCATAATAATTTTGTAAATTTCAGAAGGCGTTGTAGGATAAAGGGACAAGGAGTTTGGAACTCCATTTATCCTTTCCTTTAAAAAATTACTTGCTTTATTGTCATCTGCTTTAAGCTTTAGATTATCTGTAACATTTATAAAGAAGTTATTAAATTTACTTGCTACATCACTTGGTTTCTTAATTAGCCGCCTATCCTGCTTTAAAACAATATCATAATTTATATGTTGCTTTGCTCTCCCTGTCTCTTTATGGACAACTTGCCACATTGCCCTTGCCTTATTTTCAGCAATTAGTTTTAAATTAGTTAATATATACAAATATTTTCTTGGTTATATCACATTTTTTTACAAATCAGCTTAATCCAAATTACATTTGAAGTTCTAACGCAGCAATTATAAAAGTTTTGCTTTTTATTTCAGCACCCCTCCCCTAGGGTAACATACCCCCTGCTCCACCATCATCAGCGAGTAATTAAGTTTAGTTCGTAACAGGCTAATGGCCGACCTTTCTAGAAGCCTGCATGACAAAGCTTAACTTAACTCACGAGAATATAGAAACAGCTGATCAGATCTCAGATGCTCCTGCCTAGTGCATGACTAACGGCTGACGTCTGCACGGAGTCGCCACCTAGCGGAAAAAAGGGAACTACTGCATGAAGAAGAGAGAGTCGGTAAAAGCAGAACGTTGTAAATTTCGAAAACGTTATAGCTTTTAGTCTTAGCACTAGGTTAAGACTTGGCTAAGGCTAGTTATCAAAAGCTGAAAAATGTTAGCCAAAGCTTAAAATCTGTCATGTTTTAAGTTATAGCTTTTGCTTATTTTTTTATTCAACAGCACCTTGTTTTTAAAATGTGACATGTTTCGCCATTTCACTGGCGGCATCTTCAGGGTGACATTTAACACAAAACACTTTACACTAAATAATATTCGATATGTTAAAATTCAGCCAATTTAGAATGAGCCAACGCTTCATATATGAATGAGATTTCCCCTTTTAGTGATTTCCCCTGCTGCAAAATACATACCAGCATTATAGAATTTTTTCTAGACAAACCATTGCTCGGAAATAAATACATATGACCTTTTTTATTGAAAAATATCTCCCCTACACAGTGTTATTTTTTTATCTTCATCCCAGCTCGAAATATTAAGGAATATCGAAAAAAAATATTAGTGCCTAATCGATTTTTTTTTCGACTTTGGGAAATCGATAGACTAGTAAACCTTTTTTATGTTAATCTACATACTTTAATGTACTAATAAAAAAAAATCTGCCATATTGTAAATTATTGGTAGTTGTAACCTACACCGACTGGGCTACCAGTAAAGTTAAGGCAATATTGCATTACCATACGTTACATATATTGCATTAAATATAAAAATTGTTTGGCTTATTTTGTTTCTATATTTTAAGTTTGCTAGATCATAAAGCCAGCAGGGTCTATCACAGTTAAAATTTAACAGCATAGAAAATATAAACAAAAGCGTGGAAAGCAAGATACGTAGGCTGCCTTATATCCCAGCTGATTATTTGTATGACTAGGAGCCTCAGACATCTCATTCCCTCGAATATTTTATAATTTATTCTATTTACCGAGGGCGTAAATTTACTTTAGGACACCCAGCTGACATGTTTGCAAACGACTAAGTTTTTCCGGGAAATAGAGTAGTGCTACACACTGAACTATTGGATTGTGACTAGAGGCTGTAAGTTAGAACACCAGGATGTTTTTGTTTTTAACGCAATACTGTGTGGTGTACTAATGTAAAATTTAGCCTCAGCTAGTTTATAGTATAACGGTAGACCGCTCTTAAAACAACCATACCTGAAAGTTAGAGATGGAAATTATTACAAAGTATAAAACCAGTTGTTGGAAATGCTACCGAGAAATAACCTACAATCCAGTTTAAACAAGTAGAATAAGCAGCTGATTATTATAACGTCCCTGAAAACGTACATATTTTAAAGTATTTCTAAATGTATGTATAGGAATACAGTTTATTATTTTTTTTTAAATATCCGATTAATCTCAATATTTGCATCCGGATATATATATATATATATATATATATATATATATATATAGGTGTGTCTGGGAGTGCACGCAGTAAGCTAGGATAGTGTGCGCCCAGCCTCGGCTCTTAAAGTACGCTCTCATCTTAACCAGATTGTCTTTAGCCAAAATCTTAAACAAAAGTTCGGTATGCTTGAGGGCTATGAGAATGTCACTATAGTTTTTTTTTGTTTTTTTTCCAAAAGAGCCATGGAAAAACATTGATTAGTACAGAGGCACTTGGATGTAAGTTGGGTGGTGGGGGTTAGCTCTGACCTGTACACAATGTAAGACATACATGGAAATAGACTCGCAATATCCCCAACATTTGTCCACAGAATCACTAATTTTGTTCATAATTCTTACATATTTTCAATTTTGTAATAGGAATTTTTACGGAAATGATTGATTAGGACAGAAGCAATTGGGCCTCCTGTTTCAAACAATTTAAGGCTTCTTAACAAAAAAATATTCACTAATGGTAACAATTTATTGTTGAACATGTTTTCTGAGCTACCAACTTATAAAATCATAATAAATTCACCTTTTTTTACAGCGAAGAAGAAGATAGCCTACGTACACGTCTTGTTTCAGCAACTTAGAAAATCGAATAATTTCCTGCCTCAAATTATTTGTGCCTGAATAAAGAATGTTGGTCCATCTATCATTACAATAATTGCATTTCTTGTTTTATTATTTAGTTAGACGTGTCCTGTACATGCTGTTATAGTGTAATTGTTACTGTGGCACGACTAAAATGGTATGGCAGCCCTCCGTCCTTCATCTATGAAGAATGTTGCGGTTTGGAACTGCAGAGGTTGGGTGCTGTTGGGGGGGGAGATATGGTTGTCAAAAGACCGTATCACACCAATAGACTTCTTATAAAAACTTGTTACTCATAGAAATTGTCTTTTAAACTATCAAACGACAATCATAAAAAAACTATAATTTTGGCCGGATACCAAAAATTCAAGCCAATCGCCATTAATTCTGAGACACTCTACCACGCTTTAATTCGCTCTCGGTTACAGTACGGTCTATAAACCCAACAACTATGAAACCACTAATCACAAACCATAAATGTTGTATCCGGATTATTACCGAATTTCCATAGGAAAAATGAGCTATTGTAGTGGCCCTTATGGTAAGACCCAAGATCGAGAGTAGCGAATGAGCACCGATCATGGTCCCCAGAACACGTTTTGGGGTGTCATTTAAAATCATATATATATATACATCTGTATATGTGTGTGTTCGCACTCTATTGGACGCATTTTATGTCCGATTTGATCCAAATTTCGTACACATGTTGGTTGTCTATGTCGCTAAGACGAGTTCGTTAGCCAAAAACATCCAACAATCGGAAACACGTATTTTGACCAGAGGTAGCTACTTTCTTGAGATTTTTCCAACTAGAATAAATGTTTTTTAGAGTTTTTTCGAATAATATAATGCAAAATATAAATGTAGAATGTTATTCTGCAAATTTTGTTTTTTTATAAGTCCTTATAGCTCGCTTGGTTCCCCCAAAATTGATCTAAACGTGAAATACCATAAAAGTACCCACCACGTGGTGGATTCTTCAGTGGGGTTTATCGTGCGAAGAACGGAATGCATTGTGTATTGAAGTTACTCCCAAAACGAGTGTTGGCGTGCGAAGCACGCAAGGCTCTTTGTACTGAAGATACTCCCAATATGCGGGATTGCTTGCGAACCATTTTGCAGCTATTCAGCACCGTCGTGAATAGACCTATTTCCCAAATTGTTGGTTGAAACACTAAAAAATAGGCCTATAAACTTAATTTTGGAAATTTGCTCAACTCACGTCAGCGGTTCAGCTGCGTGGTCGAATTATTTAAAAATGATTTTAACCATGAGAAATTGTTGTCCTTGAACACCTATTGTTTCGCATTTAACAAGAATTTCAAATTAAAACTACATTTCCTTGCGTTACCAATACTGTATAATGGCAGTTGCTTCAATAAATTGTAATCATATGCAGGTTTCTTGATGGTTTCAAAACACGGCACAAATGGAGCCTTCGCGATGTATTTTTAGCCAAAGTTTCACAAATGAAACCCATTTCTAAACTCATTTCCTATTCAAGAAACCGACTTTGTCTTGTTTAGACAAACATTCTTCAAAATAACTACTAAGCCCAAGTGAAAAATCACACTTTAGAAATTCATAATTTGTAAAATATACTATTTAAAACAACAAATTTTATCTAGGCCTACTTAACTATCCTGGGGGTGATTTTAAACTCTGTAAAGTGTTAAATTATAAGAGTTATAAAGCTGTAGGCCTATTTGTAAATTATACATTACTAGGGGAAGCCAACGAGTGCTCCACACGCCAACCCCGTTGAACATCTTCTTTAGACATAATCGTGTTATGTTTTCTTTATAATAAAGGCGTAGGATTAATAATAACCCCAAAACTAAATAATGTTAAATGTTCAAATCAAATTATTTTTATATATTTTGTAACAGCAGTTATAATAAAGGTTAAAAGAACCAGCGAGGCTCAGGTCTACAATTTAATAAAATCCTGACTAAAAGTTAGAAATACAGATAATTGCTTCAAAGTTTGAAATCAGCTGTTGAAGGAAACATTGGAGCAAACAGCTGTTTTATCTGTTATTTTATTAAATTGGTTGTTATGGTAATAAATTAATGTAAATACATGTGTTGCTGTTTTAGTTCATCAGTAACCTACATTTTTCCGACTAAATTTACAAATATAAAAAAAAAAGTTTTATGCCTATGTTACTCAGGAATAGTGTAGCTTTTACTTTCTTCCCTAAACGTAGTATATATTTAGAAAGTATTGCTTTTGTCCAAATTTTCGAATTTGAATCTTGAGTAGAATTATCTGTTTTGGTGCTCCCTGAACCCGAAAATATTTTTAGTGGAATTATTTGTTTTGGTGCTCCCTAAACCAAAAAATTTTTTTTTTTTTTTATGTCTGCCCTTGTGTCTATTAGGATGTGTACAGAGCTGGAGACCATACCAACGGTCCGATTTTAATGAAATTTGGTATGCAGGTGTAGTTCTGGAATATCTCCAGGCTTTTTTTTCAAATTTTGGATTTTTAATTGATTTTACCAACAAAAAAATTGGCATAAAAATAAGAAAAATCAAAATTTTTCGAAAACGCGTCTAACTATTGTGATAAAATTTGGCTTATTTGTAGCGCTTAATGTACCCTACCATATGCAAAAAACCGCATCTTTCTAAAAATTCTCGTTTAGGTAATATTAATAATAATAACTGATTTTTGGGGGTTTTGGCCAAAAAGGAGGTTGGTTTTCAAAAATAAAATAAAAAAATTCGTGCATTTATACAGGCCTAATTGACATGTTGGGAGCAAATTTGTTCTAAATCGATCGAATAGTTTTTTTTAATAATAATAATATAATATTATAATATGGATGTGTTTTACATGCATCTAATATTTTTCATGGTATGTCACTACTTTTGCAATTCTAAATAATTCGACCACGCAGCTGGACTGCTGACGTGAATTGAGCAAATTTCCAAAATTAAGTTTATATGCCTATGTTTTAGGGTTTCAACCAACAATTTGGGTAATAGGTCTACTCACGAAGGCGTTGAACAGCTGTCTATGTGTACGCAATATATTAGTAGAATCTGTTTGCGCCTAGTGGCCTCGGAAGTTTGCACCACTTGGCTTCGAACAGGGTACTTTTATGATATTTTACATTTTGGCTGATTTTGGGGGAACCAAGCTAGCTATAACGTCGCGTAAAAAAACAAAATGTGCAGAATAACAGCATACATTTATATTTTTAGAAAAAACTGTAAAAAAGTTATATTCTTGTAGTAAAAATCTAAAAAATAGTTACTTCCGGTAAAAAAACGTACTTCCGGTTGTTGGATTTTTTTAGCTAACGAACTCGTCTGACCTACGTAGACAACCAACACGTGCACCAAATTTGGACCAAATTGGGCTTAAAATGCGGCCGCTAGAGTGCGAACACATATATACATATATATATAATTTATATATATATATACTGTATATTTGAAATTTGTTTAGTTTACATCATTTTTAGAAGAAAGTACTATACCCTATAAATACAATGTTGTTATTTAATGGAACTGAGAGGCAATTCAACCTGCTACACAAATATTTAAACAACATTGCACGCAATATTGATTTTACTTTAGATTTAAAAAAGGACAACAAACTCAATTTATTGGATATAACAGTAATGAAATCTAACAATAAACTGGATTGCGACATCTATAGAAAGCCTACCACCACCGACCAGACCATTCATGCTTCCTCTTACTATCCCTTGCAACATAATTTAGCGGCTCATAACAGTCTGGTTCACAGGCTCCTTAACTTTACACTATCTATACACAATTATATTAAAGAGGCCCGAAATATAAAACAAATTGCAGTTTCCAACGGATACACAGCACAATTGATTGTCAGGTTAATCAAGAAACATAATAGACCGAATATAAATATAGGACAGCTGATAATGTGAGGCCCAAATGTGCGTCCATAGAATATGGCGTATTAATAAACCACACATTACGTAAAGAGCTTAACCTAAATGGCACCATACTCACATTCACAACTAGAAATAAACTGGGAAAAACCCTAAATTTAAACAATAAAGTTTCAATGAATAAACTGGTATCCAGTTAATTTAACTGGTATTTACAGACTTAATTGTTCCACATGTGATGACTTTTAAATTGAACAGAAATACTTTTAAATTTACGCAGGCAGAGCGTTTAAAGAACGCTTTAAAGAGCATCTGCCTCACAATAACATACGCAAAATGAAGTCAAATTACGCTCAACATTTGATAGACCATAACCACAACTACACAAATTTCGACAACAACTAATGAACGCCATCGAAGAATTCGAAATTTACAGGGAATTCAGACATAACACAGATAACGTATTAAATGATCAGCTATCATTTCAATCCAATGATTTATATGGTACAGCCCTCGGTTATCAAGATAGAACCGGTCAATAACCACCATACAAAGTAGTCTGTTTTGTTTAGTTTAGTACAGTGTATCTTATATGATAAGATGATGCACCAACCGGCTCAATCCGTGTCGCACTATACATTATTTTTTGTGTGTTTATTATTAATGTGTTTTTGTTTGTGTGTATATGACGACCTGAATAGTGATTCATTTTATACTTGATAATGAGATTACGGTCTCGAAACGCGTCGTAAGTAGGACAACTCAAAAAGACACAAGGCGGACTAACAACCAGGTAAAATACTATAGTAATTTCCTGTATTTAAGATAACTGTTTACAACAAATTATAGTTATGCATTGAGTAACAATTGTAAGAACTAATTATTTTCTGAAATGAAATGTGACTGTGATACAAAATATGTAATATAAAGTTAATATAAAATATGTGGTACTGTGTAATATAAAGTATCGTAAGAAACTCGCCCCGTAAATTTCCCCCCATATAGTAAACTGTCAATACTTTTTTCTTTTTTTTTAATTGTCTACTTGATAGGTAAAAATAATTGTCAATGATTTAGACTTAAAACACTTTGCAGTCACATAGTGTGTATTGGTCACACACAACACCTTCTCCATAAAATGCTCGCTAGTTGAGTATGACAATTAATTAATTAAATAATTAATTAATTGATTTTTAAATATTTTAA
>JAGFPH010024974.1:0-11099 GCA_018207615.1 Philaenus spumarius
TTTGAACAATTGCGGGTTTTAAATGGATTTAAGATGAGCAATGTCCGTGTAACATACCGCGCTATAGGGTGATTTTAAATATTTCTTACGTTGTAACTATTAATTATAGTGAAAAATTACCAAGCCATTCGGATGAAGAATTTTGTCCCCAAGAGTTTGGTATTTTTTAAAAAACGCTGTTTGGACAATTGTGGGTTTTAAATGGATTTAAGATGAGCAATGTCCGCGTAACCTACCGCCGCGCCGGACAGTGGAGTATTTACCCTTAAATGATGGCCAAAACTGAAATACCAAAAGTCAATAAATACTATCAATATTGGTAGTTCCTAATTGATAAACATCTAGCCTATTTACTAGGCGGAATATCGGGACGATAAGCCATACTGCCTTACCTTAAACGTCAGTTGAACCACAAGTCTTTGACGACGCGCCACGGTTGAGTTTCTTGATCACTTTCTATGTTCAATACAAATTGTTATATAGGTTTTTTATGGTTCGATTGACCTGTGATAATTTTTCCACAGTGATTTGCGAGGTAAGTAGCTAATGTTTTAATAGTTTATTGAAAATTAAATAACAATACTTAATTGAATTTTTCTGACGGTTTCATGTATTTAGTCAAGAAGTAAAATATTATGTTATTTTATTTAAGCTAATGTTTTAATCATGTTCAGGGTCTGCCCGGGACAACTTGTTGATACTATATTATTCTTCATTTAACACTTAACTAATTGCTGCAGTAAAATCTTCCGCATGTAGTTGAAATTTTTTTATAAATAATTTTAAAAAAATCTTCTTTTTAATGGGTTTTTAAGTAAAAAATTATAAAAGTTTAAGTAACTTTATGTTATTGAACCTTTTTAAACTGATTTACACCAAAATTTAGTGTTTAATGAAACTAATTTAAAGGTTTGACAATTTTAGAAGTAAATTCAAAATTTTCAAGTCGAAACTAGATCATTTATTATTTAATTCTTAAGTTATCAAAAAACATAAGTTATAAAAAAACCTAAGTTATCATTCATCAAACCTAAATTCACCCTTTATTTTCAGACTGGAAAATGGAGCGACAATTTATTCGCTTAAAATTGTTTGAGCTTGTCAAGGAAAGTCCGGATTGACTTTTGGACGATAACCTAAATTGCATGGAAAACAGAGTAGCAGAAATTCTTCAATGTCCAGATGGTGAAATAGGAAATCTTAGACAAACTTCAAGTTATTTTAAATCTGACTTTAAGAAGAAATTGGCTGATTTCAATTATAAAGAAGACAGGTTTCTTTAAAAAAATGAAATTTGGCTTGAAGGAACTGTCAAGTTTCAACAAATTTTCGAAAGGTTTAGAAATGCCCCGGGCTGCCCACCAATGGACTTCAATGAATGAGCTAAAGTTCAAAAAGGAGAAAAACAGACGAACTAAGGCACAATGTTTCCACACTGACGTATGCAGCTTCGATCAGTCTGCGAGCTGCAGGAAATCCTGAAGCAGCTGATTTAATCAGAAAAATTACTGTGACTCCAAAAAAGCTAAAAAAAATAAGGATACAATTACTTCACCGGAAAAAATACAGTAAAAAAGTATATTCCTTATGAAGTCCCGGCCCCGGCTCTTTTTGTTGAAGCTGACTTAACCAGAAGACAGTATGAAATAATCCAGTCAGCAAACAAGGACATCTACCCATGCTACTCTCTAGTTAAAAAATATAAGAAAGAGTGTTACCCTAGAGAAGATATGATAGATATTTCAGAAACAAGTGCTGAAATTAAACTTCAAGCACTTTTAGACCACACTACTAAGAATCGACCGTGAACTTGTTTTTATAAAGGAAATTGGAGTTGAATGAAAATAATATTTTAAATTATAATTTTTAAGTCTCTTTGGCTGTAGAACTCTTTTTGGGCTTAAAAATGTCATTAAATATATTAAAAATAATAAATAAACTTATTTTACCACATAAATTGAAAGTACAAAAAGATATATATTTTTGGCCAGGTTTCAAGATCTAATACTCCACTGTGCGCCGCTACGCTGGAGTCGCAGGTTGCTTTCTGTTTTACTAGAGCCGACCCTTAAACCAATACATTTCGTACACGCTAATGAGCGGCAAACAAGATGAAAAGATGGAACACTTTTTCGAGACTTCGACCGTGTTTTCTTTTTTTTTAATACTCAAAAACGTGACGTTTTTATCACGCACGTCGCGTTGCTGTCACTGTAGAAAGCTCAAAAGCTTTTCAACTCTACACAATAAAATTACGAAGATTTTGGCACGACTAGAAGTTTTCTACGACGTCTGTGAGTGCACATATCGTGTCCAGACAGAAAGACACACACACAGACACACGGACAAACATTTTTTTTATTGCTTTATCGTGTTCAGGGACCTCGAAAACGTCGAGAAAAGTTATAAAAAGTGGGGGTAAAATTTTCGCAAGATTTCAATACTTCGACATTTTAATGCCAGCCGAAGTAATAGTTGGTTGAAATCATAAACACGTAAACTGAATTTTTGAAATACTATGTTTTTCTGTAAATGTGCAGTGTAAAACGTTTAAAATTACGCTTCATTTGTACAAACTGGTAAAAAAATAATGGCCAGATAGAGAAAATCCTCAGCGGATTAATAAATAAGATAATTAAATTGTTTGGTTGTTCAAACCATCAAGTGTCGGATTCATTACCTGTAGAATCACGACGTTACAGAAGACCTCGAACATGTAGGGTAAGGACAAAGTTATATTTTGTCAACACGCTTACTTCAACGAGACTTAGCTACGCGTCACACAGTACTGGTAATTGCAACTTAGTGAAACTTTGAAATTTAAATTTTGTTTCAAATCAACTCCCCATTTGATTTTATTCATCACTAGGGGAGACCCCTGCGTGCTCCGCACGCCAACCCCCAATGGAACCTTCTAAAAACATATGTTATGTTTTATTTACGATAAAGGTGTAGGATTAATAATAACCTCAAAACTAAGATGATAAATAATGTTAAATGTTCAAATTAAATTATTTCTTATTTTTCATAACAGCAGTTGTAATAATGGTTAAAGTAACCAGCAAGGCTCTGGTCCACACTTTAAAACCCTAACCTAAAAGCTAGAAATACAAAAATAATTGCTTCAAATTTTGAAATCAGCTGTTGATGGAAATATTGGAGCAAACAGCTATATTATCTGTTATTTTATTGAATTGGTTGCTATGGTAATTAATGTAAATACATGTGTTGGTTTATCATTCTAGGCCTAACCTTAGATTTTTTCGACTAAATTTACAAATATTGAAATAAAAAAAGGTTTTTATCGAAATTAATTATAGCCTATGTTACTCAGGGATAGTGTAGCTTTTTATTAGTAAAACTATTTTTTCAATCGGTTCAGTAGAACCAGAGGTTACCCCCTACGTACAAAATACAAACAAACAAATAGAGCCACGGTGGCCGTGCTTGTTAAAGCGTCAATTCAATTCAATTCAATTCAATTCAATTCAATTTATTTATATTTCCTTAAATATAATACAGAAACAATTTATAATAATATCACGGAAATTGTGCCCACATAGGCTTAGCCTGTGCGTAGGCACGAGTCGCATCTAAAAATCCAACAAGGAAGACATAATATAATTATTGATCTATATTAAAGTTTTATAATATAAAAACAATAGAGGTAGAGTAGAGTGGGAAGTGCCAAACGGAGGAATCCAAGTCCATATCAGACCAAAACAACCCGGGTCAACAAATAGTTACTGCTTCAACACACGAGAATCAATAATAGCGAGAGAGATAAGGTAGTACAATAAACAAGGGTAAATATATTTGCTACCTGTAGATGGATACAATGACATTCTCAATACCGTCCCTTCCCAATTCCAGAAGCCAATTTGTAATATGTTTCTTAAATGTCTGAAGTTTAAAGTTATTAAACATACGTAAGTGGTCAGGTAGATTCCTATATAAAACATGAGCTATGTAATGTGAATTCGTGACCGAGAAAGTCTTACTTAATTTTTTATTTAAAATTCCAAGTGACTTTGAGCTGCGTGTCAAACGTTGATGATCGGTAATTTCGAAAATAACTCGGTAGTTTTTAAAAATATAAATTGCAAGAGTTTTGACATAAATTTGTCTAAGATTCATAACCTTAAATTCGTCAAAAAGTGTCTCAGTAGAAAAACAACGGCCTTTACGCAATGCAGCTTTAAGTATAGATTTTTGAATTATGTTAAGAGGTTCAAGAATTGTTTTAAAGGCACCCCCCCAGGCTATTATTCCCCCCATAAATAATGATTGACAATATGCATAATAAGATAGTTTCAGCTCTTGAACATTTAGGATTTCACTAAGATGTTTAAAAACATAGATTAGTTTGCGTGTTTTTTGCTTTACATATTTGACATGTTCAGTCCATTTCATCCGTTTATCAAACATTACTCCAAGATACTTATAACAATCAGTGCTTTCAATATGTTCGCACAAACATACCTTGTTTAGATAATCACCACAAGAATGTAGTTTTAAAGAATTTAGATTTAGATCAGTGCAAGCTCTCAGTGAAATCGGCAGAAATTTAGTTTTAGAAACATTAAGAGTTAACACGTTTTGGTCAAACCACTTTTTTACGGAAGCCAAACCCCTCAATGCCTTTTCCTGTACTTCTTCCCAAGTTTCCCCTTCAAATAATATAGCCGTATCATCAGCAAAAAGAAAGAATTTGCCCTCAATATTTAATTTGTTCAAATTGTTTATATAAATCAAGAACAAAAGCGGCCCCAGAGTACTTCTCTGAACCACCCCATAGTTTACAGAACAACTATCACTGTTTACCCCACATATAGAAACAATCTGTCTCCTATTGGACAGGTAGCTTTCAAACCACGAGTAAGACTTTCTTCTACAACCGATTAATTTCAATTTGCGAAGAAGTTTCTCCCTGTCAACGGAGTCAAACGCTTTAGCAAGATCCAAAAAAACCACAATGCTACGCCTATTACTGCTAATAACATCATTGATGTTGCTGGTCAAATCAAACAGGGCATCAGATATCCCTCTGTCTCGTCTAAAGCCGTACTGACAACGCGTTAGAATTTTGTGTTTGTTTAAATATGAAATTAGCTGGTCTTTAACGATTTTTTCAATAATTTTTGAAAACACGCTTAATAGAGATATAGGACGATAATTATTTTTTTCCGATTTGTCGTTAGTTTTAAAAAGAGGGAAAACCATAGCAGTTTTATATATATCAGGAAATATTCCTGACTCAATACTTAAGTTTGTTATGTGAAGTAAAGGCTTCATAAACAGATCAATGTTGTCCTTAAGAAGGGACGCTGAGATGCCATCGTAGCCAGGTGCAGAGCCACCCCGCAAACTGTTTGCATATCTTATAATGTCGTATTCAGTAACAGTACGTAAGTTGAAATTAGATAAGGTCTCGTAGTCTTCGTCCCTTATTATAGGTTCACCACCGGAGTCGATAGATAACGCTAAATTATATCCGACGTTGGAGAAGTACGAATTGAATTCATTAGCAACTTGTTTATATGTGTCTGTGTTTATGTCTGACTGGGAACCTTGCAAATATTGTTTTATTGGAAACCCTTTCTTACTGTTACCGCGACCGCTCAAATCGTTTATAATTTCCCAAAGACGTTTCGGATCATTTCTACATTGAGTTAATTGGTCTCTATAATAATTCCGTTTAACTGTCTTTATAATAGTGTTTAGTTGGTTTCTATAAGTTTTAAAATAAGCTATAAGGACCGTATTAAATGGTTGCTTCCTTACTAATTTTGCGATTTTATCTCTCTTTCTAATAGATCGAATAAGACCAGTAGTAATCCAAGGTTTTAATTTTTTATTGCGTGATATGAATGATGAAGTACTTTTCGTTGAATCGAGCACAAGCTTCCGAATAAGAGATTCAAAAATTAAAGAACAAACTCGGATATCTTGCGAACAGGTAACAGATTCCCATTCTAGTTTAGTCAATAATCGAACAAATTCATTTTTATCGAAAAAAGGCGGAATTGGAGACTTCGAAACAGTCCCCGAAGGCAACTCAAACTGTATGCCAAGCGCTGTGCTATAATGGTCCGTGACGTGGGTTTGAATTACTGCAGCCTGCACTTTATCGAAATCAAAATGGTTAACAAATACATGGTCAATGCATGAACTACCCTCGCCGGACACTCGAGTCGGTACGTTCACACAGCTTACAAACCCGGCCCCAGTCAGTACATTTAAGTATCGGTCAATATATCTGTCATTTTTCAATAAATTTAAATTTATATCACCTGTGAAAATATAAGTCTTATGTTTATTTAAAGTGCTGTAGTAATTTTCTAAAGCGTCAATAAAAAGTTCAACGTCACTGTCATGAGTCCTATACAAAGCCAACAAACTGCATCGTCTGTCCCCCATTACAAAATCAAGAATCAACCCATTTACATCACTCAACACAATCTCTTGGGACACGACCGATAAGGACTGCTTTACATATATAATAGTACCATCATTTTGATTTTTTTTATTAACAGTCCTGATCATATCGTACCCCTCGAAACTAATGTCCACAGCCCCCTCACTAATCCAACACTCAGTTAAAACAATAATATCAAATTTACTGTTAATCCCTTCTAAATAAATTAACATATTATCAATATTTTTTGAATAACTCCTGATATTAGAACTAAATATGTTTAAAGTAAGGTAGCCATCTAGATTGTCACCGAAACTATAGCACAAACCATCACTCAGTTCGACACATCCCACACTCCCGAACAAATCAATATCCCTAACTCTATTCATAATCCTAAACAACTAACAAAAAGATACTTATATAAGCCTAGCTCACCCTCCGCCCCATTACACAGCTACACTTGCAAATTGGTGCCAGATATACAAAACATAAAACCTAATTAAACAAATCGTTTAAGATAAACTAATTAAAAACAAAAAACAAAAACAACCCCTATTCCAAACTACAAATAAAAAGAATACAGAACACTTGAAATTACTTATAAATAACTTAAATACCACTTATCCTTATACAATTAATGAAATAAAAATCACTTTGCATTGATCATTCTTCTAATGCGGTATAAAAACTGTAATAAGAAATTAAAACAAGAAATAAAAAATGAACATAACCCTTTTCCTATTCATAAATACAAAAAAAAATGCATACATTTATATTTATTTTATAGTTTCAGACCCTCAAATTCGCCCTTCACTCACACCCTTACATACTCATTCCCAAAAGCTATAAACTTAAGCTCATACCCAAGAATAAGACATTTAATAAGAAATAAAAATAAAAACAACCCTTTCCCATAATTATAATTATAAAGTAATAAGTACAAAAGAATGAATACGTTTATATTTATTGTTTCAATCGCTCATATTCACCATTACTCTCACCCTTACATAACATACTCAAAGAGCTATAAAACATACATAATTGACATAACTCTACAGTCACACAAAAACCTGGTTATTGCGAGTGTTCGATAGAGTTAATACTCTCTCTGCCACCTCCTGACGAAGTCACCTCGAGAGCATGATTTTCGATCTCCTCAACACTCCATACTCGAACAGAAGGTGAAGTCGGCGTCCTTCTAACCAAAATCCTCCCATCCTTGGTCCAAGCAAAAGCCAACCTCTTCTCCCTTACGAGATTTTTCGCAATTCTGAGTAGATTTTTATTAGACGGTGTAAGGTGGTCATTAATAAACACCGGTCAAGGACTGAAGGAGCTTGAAATGTTCAATGTGTTAAGTTTCCTCCTCTTTGCAGCAGTAAGCCAAGTTGCCCGCGTCAATCGCGAAACAAACTGAACTATGATTGTAGGCGGGAAGGGACGATCTCTAGGAGCTGGTAACCGATGTGCAATGGAAACATCATTTCTAGCGTAAGGAACATCCAGACTCAAGGCCACTGAATCGATGACAGCATATATGTCTTCATTTAACGTAACCGGTATACCTTTAATTTCCAGGTTGTGGTTTCTCGAGTATTGCTGCAGATCCAATATTTCGTGTTGCAAACTAGACACTTTATGGAATAGGTTGTCGTTATATTTACGCAACTCTTCACACTCAACCTTAAGTTTAGAATTTTCTAATTCGAATGATTCCAACTTATGTTTAAAATCTTCAAGTGTAGTTTTTACTGAGTTTGTGGCTGCTTCTATTCCAGCGAAATTTTTCCTATTTTCTTTCCGATCATCGGACATCTCTTGCTGTATTTTCTTTAAGAGTTCCAATACCGGTGATTCATCCCCATCTGAGCGTGACGAGACAGACTCAACGGCGCAATCATCACACTTCCAAACTGCAAGCTTTCTCGAGGTTAGATTAAATCGAGGTCAATGCTTTATCAATCGTCATGGCAACCATCAATGGGAAGGTTCCGGGTTCAATTCCCATTGACCCCGAATAATTTTCTAAATGGTTTCTTAACAGACATCGTTGGCTGTGGTTCGGATTCCACGTAAAACTGTAGGTCCCGTCTTCATTAGCCTTAAGTGCAAAACAGTAGGACGTTAAACACCAAAAAAAAAAAAAAAAAAAACAAACAAACAAACAAACTTTACCTCTTTATAATATTAGTATAGATTTGTAATACCTAGCGTAGATCATACTTTGGGGTTATGTTTACAACTTGAATTAATAATATAATGTCTTCTGAAGTTGATATACAATTAAATGTAGGCGTTAATACGTTATAAGATTTGCTTTGAGACGCTCGGACGAGGTCGTTAGCCAAAAATTAAACAACCTGAAGCACGTTTTTTCACCCGAAGTAAATTGTTTTGAGATTTTTCATACTGTAATGAAACATTTTGGGGGTTTATCCAAACAAAAAAATGCAGGAGATTATTCTGAAAATTTTGTTTTTCGACACGACCTTCTAGCCCGTCTGGTTTGCCCGAAATCGGTCAAAACTTAAAATACCATAAAAGTACCCGGTTCAAATCCACGTGGGTTACTTTACCTTGGGGGCAGCTCCTGATCGGAGCTCGCACATTCGCAAAGGAACTCTGAACGAAGAGGCGGGGCTGCAGGCTGGGGTGCAAACAATTCTACTAGTACATTCCGTAAACGCTGGTATATTTGCCGCCTTCGTGAGTAGACCAATTTCCCAAATGGTTGAAGCTTTAAACATATAAACTTAATTTTTGAAATTAGCTCAACTCACGTCAGCGGTTCAGCTGCTTGGTCGCAATATTTAATCAACTCTGAATATTACAATAGCTTTTCAGGTACTGCACTAACTTTCTAGCCTCGTTCCGTTACATACTTGTTAATGTCTCAACTGTTGTTTATGTCTGGCCTTTACAAGGTTCGTTGCTTTCATTACAGAACATACAATTAATACACTCTGTATTTAGAATGCACTAAATATAATTTCACCGCACTGCTTCTTGTTCCCTGTTATGAAAGCGATCGCTGTTTAACTTATTTTACAACTCGTTAGGTTTTATGTTGGCTCCTTTCATGCCAATACGATTCTGACCGGACAGCAAAACACGCAAGATCACAAACTGATTTTGTTGTTTCACACTATTCGGTTTATGTTCCTTCGCCGTTCGTTGCAGTGACAGTGGAGCGACGCGAAGCCAGCGATAGCGAACATAACAAACACAGGGGTAAGCATGAGCGTGTCCTAGCTGAGCGAGCGATGCGACCGTCGCGATCGCGAAGACGCGTCGTTCACGCGACCAAAGACAAACATGTCAGGCAAAACCAGCGACTCCCCGTCAGAACTCAGCGTTCATCCTCGTGCAGAATTCGTGCAGTGAACATTGCTCTCTTGTGATGTCGAACGAATCAGTAATATCTGAGGTGCAAAAGCACCCTAGTTTGGGGAATTTAAATCACGTTCACTATCACAATCGGCTGATGAACGATCGACTGTGGGACTTCAGTAGCGGAGGCAGTGAATTAGATAAAGTTAATGTGTGCTGTCGTGGGACCTCCGTCAGGAACGAAGTTCATCACGCCTTTTCTTCAATTCTTTTACCAGCCTTAACGGCAACATACACACAAAATTTTAATCTTTCAATTGCCGTTTATTATTTGTTTGTTTTTTATACAAATATTTACTGTTTCCATACGTTTAGTGTTATTTTAATAAGAGTGTAGAATTAATTATAACATCAAAGTTAAGATGGTAAACACAGTTAAATGTCCATTCATTGTAAATACATTCGATAAACATAAAATGTTCGTTCATTAGTCTAGGCCTAACCTAAAATTATTTTTTGTATGTTTAATTTATTATACCTGCCTTAACGGCAACATACATACAATAATTTTAGGTTACGCCTAGACTGATGAACCAACATTTTATGTTTAAATCCCATGTTAACGGTATCCAAGTCACTTCAGTAAATAAGTAACTGTAAATTATAGTTGCCCATATTACATTTGAATTTGTCCGTCTTGTGACTTCTTTTGTTTCTTGATTATGACGCGTTTCGGGGCCGTGGTCCCATCATCAGAAGGATATTTGTTCGCTCCGTTGGAGGTCGTTACACGTTACAAAAACACAAACGCATATAACTGAAACTACGCACGCACAAGTACAAAACCATTTTGGTCCTCATTTGCGAGGGTTAAATTTGACAGCGCTTCGTTGTCTAGCGCGCGTGACACTGCCATACGCTTGAAGATAGTATCCGAACCACGCCGGACGGAACCGATCCGTCTCTTAATTTAAATTGATGAACCAAATATGTTTCTTGAATGTTACATTCAATGCCATAGCAACCAATTTGATAACGCTTTTTCGTTACGCGTATTTTCTATTTGTAATTGCCACAGCAACCAATTTCATAACACTTTTTCGTTACTCGTATTTTATATTTGTCATTGCCATAGCAACCAATTAATAACACTTTTTTCGTTACGCATTACATTTTCTGTTTGTCAACTCCGCAACCCGCGTTAAGAAACTTAGTTCTGAAAAATTCTGAAACTGGTCGTTCCAATATCAATTCAAGTAATACCTACTGAGAAAGTAATATTGGAGTGTAAAAACAAAACAAGTATAGAGCTGTTATTTACTCTGCCGGATAGCACTGTAATTGCGTCTAT
>JAGFPH010024975.1:0-11099 GCA_018207615.1 Philaenus spumarius
AACTTTAATAAAAAAAACTCTCCTACCCCATCCTACAAGTGACAGTGCATCTGTTTAGTAATTTAAATGTGTTTGTGAGAAAGTATGTGCCAGTTCCTGGTACCATTTATTATTTATGTGATCAATTTAAATGTGGTCTATCTTTTATTCATCATCGTCTGGGAAACACGAACATTTAATTCAGTTTGTGTTCAAGTCACTATTTGAATAAAAAGAATAATTCCGTCAGTGTGCGTGACTTCAGCCAACTTAAGTAATGTAATTACTTGTTCTTGACGCGTTTCGAAACGTTATTCCATCATCAGGTACCCGCTCTATTGACGTCTTTAGTTCAAGATAACACGAACGCACGAGCACAATAACACAAAAATTCATAAAGAATAACTCGGCGAATGCACAACGTCGTATACCTGACTACTATTTTGAAATGTAAACTTCTATAGGCGCACCTTTTTATTGAGCAATGCTGGTTCTTTAACCTTTATTATAACTGCTGTTATAAAATATACGAAATAATTTGATTTGAACATTGAACGTTATTTACCACTTAGCTTTTGGGTTATTATTAATCCTACACCTTTATTATGAAGAAAACATAACATGATTATGTGTGTATAAGGTTTCAACGGGGTTGGCGTTCGGAGCACGCACGGGTTGCCCCTAGTTAATTATATTGAAGAGACTGTTTCGCCCTGGTACTGCACACCCATAGTAACGGTACTGTTAAATAATTAGAGAGCGTATTTTCATTAATACATTTTATCAGATACAATCAGCCGATCCGAAGAACATCTGGAGTAGGCCAATACACAAACTGTAACGTTTCGCTCAAAACATATCTGTGTTCATTTCTAATTACTTTTCGGCTCATAAATTCAGCTTATTAAGTCCAGCAGCCGGTTGGTTGGTAACACGTTCTATTTCATACTACGTCCGACACCCCGGATCCGGAGCGGAGCAGTTATCAAGCCGGTTGTATTACGTTTATCTTGTATTATTTATTGTCAGAGATAAGAGAGATGTGCCCTTGCAGTCTGTATTTGTTTTAAGTCGACAGTATTTGTTGTACACATGGTAAGGCAAAGACGCTGGAAGACGGTCCCCATGGGAATGGAACTCTTGCAATATATACGAAAAGTTTTTAATATAAAGACCGCCGAATATACGGGCGCAATATTGTTCTTGAAGTTTGTCGTCGTTTTGTATGTTTAAGGGAGAACAATTTCGGGAAAGAAAATGTTTTTCTTTCAACTCGGTAAATATGGTGCCACAAAAATCACGTATGTTCCAGTATTTATATATCCCAAGTTATACACGAGAAGATGTATGAATTGTTTTCCCCTTTAAAAGGATACAATCAGCTATACAAATATATACGTATAAACACTTATATAAAATTATATACATAACATAATATCTACTTAAGTCCTACCATACATAAGTGTTTTAATTGTACAGTTTCAATAAATATATAAGATATACAATACTTTATATGAAATGAAAACCGTATAAAAAAAATAAACGGTACCAGAAAACTGCCACATACTTTCTGCCAGTTGACAATGTATACCTTCCCAAGGAGGTGGTTATTTATAATTGCAAAAGTAGAAAAATGTTACCATCGAAAATATTAGATACATGTAACACACATCCATATTATATTATATTATTATTATTATTATTTAAACTATTCGATCGATTTCGAACAAATTTGCACCAAACATGTCAATTAGGCTTTTATAGATGCACGAAAAAATGATTTGACATATTTTGAAAAAGAACCCCCTTTTTGACCAAAAACCCCCCAAAAATCTGTTGTTATTATTATTATTATTACCTAAACGAGAATTTTTAGAAAGATGCTGTTTTTTGCATATGGTAGGGTAAATTAAGGGCTACAAATAAGCCAAATTTTATCAAAATCGTTAGAGCCGTTTTTCAGAAATTTTGATTTTTCTCGTTTTTTGGTCATTTTTGGAGGTTAAAACCCCTTAAAAATCCAAAATTTTAAAAAATGAAAAAGCTCCTGGAGATATTCCAGAACTACACCTACATACCAAATTTCATTAAAATCAGACTGTTGGTTTGGTCTCCAGCTCTGTACACATCCTTACAGACACACGGAAAGACATCACCAAAAAACCACTTTTTTTGGGCTCAGTGATCACCAATACAAATAATTCCACTAAAAATATTTTTGGGTTCAGGGATCACCAACACAGATAATTCCACTAAACATTTTTTCGGGGTTCAGGGAGCACCAAAACAGGTAATTCCACTAAAAATTCAAATTCGAAAATTTGGACGAAAACAATACTTTCTCCATATACTACGTAGTCTATAGGGTGGGGGAAGTAAAAAGCAGGAAATTAGGCAACCACGTTGGCAAAGCCAGTTTTTGGGTTTACCTTCAATAAATTGCAAGAAAAATAAGATCAAGCAACTGTCCTAATCATTCTATCCTCGTAACTCAAAAAGCGATTTTAATGGCGAGTAATCCTCCTCCCCATTAAATAAAAAATAACTTTGCTTTCTTCCTTTAATTCAGTCAATCATTCTAAGCAGTCGAACATGTCCTCGACATTATCACTCTGTAACAACCAATTTTAAATTTTTCTCAAAAATTGTTTGGTTCCACATTTTTCTTATGTCTAATGGTATGGAATTAAAACAACTTTGGTGGATGGTACAAGTATCAAATTAGATCTCACCATTTTTTTTAGGGTCACTGCAATAGATCATCTTTCCTATGGCAATTCGTTAATAAATGGCATTGGTGAAATTAGTTACTAAACAATATTTATTTAAAAGAACATTTTCGCGCTACACCATAATAAGTAAAAACGTTTACTTTAATATAACACGCCAACCATCCCCTTTCCACCTCCGTTGGAACCCTTTGTGTAATGAGCAAGGCGCTCTGGCTTACACTTTCTGGCGCTCTGGTTTACACTAGAACAGAAGTGCGCTCTAAGTCATAAAATCGACCCTCGCTCCCACACGCGCAGACACACTCACACGGCCTACCTGCTTAATGGTTCTCCTCTTAATCACCAACTAGCCCTTTTGCTACAATCACATTTTTTTAATCGTTAACTTTACTTAATTTTTACTCTAATTACTGTACTCTAAATATTATTCCTCGCAAAATGAGTCCAAACATGATACAATTGTGAAAACTCTAAGAGGTTTTACGGTCAGTAGGTTACAAAATCATAAATTTGACTGCTTAAAAATTGTTTTTGTCATTTTATTTGAATTAGCACGATCACAATAACATAACAGTTAGAAATACTAATAATTGATTTAAAGTTTGAAATAATAATGAAAAAATTAGAGCCTACTGCTGATTACTGAATAGTCAATAAACATATGTAATATTAATAACAACCTAACCTAAAAGTTAGAAATATTAATAATTGATACAAAGTTTGACATCAGCTGTTAATGGAAATATTAGATCAAACAGCTGAATACTGAAATTTATTTATTACACGAAATTATAATGATTGAAGTTGCTAACACAACCCCAAAATAAAATCTACGCTGGATTTTGTTTAAGTATAACAGATGATGGGTGAAATCAGCTGTTATATGTTACTCACGTACTATAACACGTAACAGACGTGTAACAGACGTACACTCGTTTTTATAGGGATTTGATAATGTACTATAATAGTACATAAACACATTATTTCCTATTTACTTCTTGTTATATACTCCGTCCTATACTCTAGACTTTTATAAGATCGTGTTTGGGTTCTTTGTTTACTCTTCATCGTGAAGATTACACAAAAAGATACTTAGGTGTTCCGCAGACAATACTTTCTTGCGGTGACATATTACTTCCTTATTTGCAGCGACTTCTTTCTTTCGCTCTTCTTAAATTACTGCACTTTTATGTTGTTAGTGTGTCGGGCTTAATTGAAACTCCAAGCCAATATGGTTAATGTATTTTTTTTATATTTTAAAATACTTTTATTGTAACAGTAGCTGGTACGTGCAGCTTCGCTCGTAGATTTGATTAAATAAATAAAAGTACCATCGGATATATATTGTGCCTTACCATTACACGTAATAAAACAAAATTCGATTTTAGATCCAAGTTTCATGGCCCAAAAAAGCACGGTGAGTTTAGCCCAAATCTATCTATGTCCTTTTAGGCCTACGTAGATTGTTAGCTATGCACCAATAAAAGCTCAAAATCTCGTTCTAAGCAATTTTGTTACTCTTAACTCCAGAACAAACATAAAAATTACAAATCAGGTTTTAAGGTGTATTTAACATCTATGAGTATATTTCACATTTTTGCAAACTGTTTTGATATATATTTAACGGTTAAACCGGAGTAAATGAATCTCATTGCTTGAAGTGTATACTAAAGAAAGTCAAGCACGAGCCGTGGCCTCGAGATGCGCAGTAGTTGATTCGAGTGGTGGGGGGGGGGGTCAGAAAGGCTCAGTCTGTTGCCGCGCTCTGAACATAAAACTTTTGTCTATAAGCCCTTGTACGGGTTTCCAATAAATATATTGACTGTGCGTGGTGTCTCCACTTGCCTAAATTCTTCCCTCCCGCCTACGCATCTTAGAGCTCATGCTATATCCGACGAATTATACAGCACTGCCACTTGGAGAGCTGCGGTCAAACCAGAAATATTTTGTTCACACTCTTGCCGAGCCTAATAATTAATGTGTACTTGATCAAGACGAGTTTTGATACTCTGTCATCTATAGATACATTAAGACACAAGTACATTCAACATAACACAAACAAACAAAAATCAAGGTAAGCTTAAAGATCTGCTGTAGTGGCGGCCATCTTGGATTGTTATCCCATAAGAGCAATGTTAAATTTCAAATCATTTATTTCGTTTATTTTTCATCATAAAATTGTTTGCAACTTCTCATTTTAAGCACAATTACAATACGCACCCGTTTTACATTTTAGATTTTTTTAAATGCTTTTCTTTTTTTATGTAATTGACATTTTGTAAGTACAAAGTTTGAGTTTTTTTATCCTAACATAATACAAAATTTAATATGAAAAGTAATTTGCAAGCCGGATCCGAAATTTTATAAAGAATATTCAGTTTTTTTTCAGCACTCAATTACAAAAGATGGATTTATAAAATGGTTTGAGGCAATGTCAAAGCACTCAGCTGCAAGAAATTGCAATGTTTAGATACGGTTATAGAGAGAAGCGCTTGCGTTTCCGGTTTCTTTCTCGTTTAGTGGAGCAGGCCCTTAATTCCACACGGGAGAAGTGTCAACTTCTATGGCGATATTCTGATATGCACTTCAAAAGTATAGAAAATATCGAATAAAAACACTTATAGCACGTCTCAACTTAAGTTGAGGCAAGGAGGGTGGGTAATTAGTTTCGGTCTCAACCGTCATAAAACTGACCCTTATTAATGCCGCCTTAGTGAACCTGTAGGACACTCTAGTATAAAATTGCAGTTCAGTATGTCTTAAGTCAAAATGAAAAAAACTATATCATATTTCGTATCCTGATATTTTCCAGATAATTTTGATACCAAATTTGATTACATTTGGCCAACTTTGAGCTGTACTAGCATTATAAACTTTCTTAGTTGAATTAACATTACTAATATGGTTTACAACAATAAAGCCACAAAAATGTACTAGAGAAGTTCATATTTAAATCTATACTAATATTATAAAGAGGTAAAGTTTGTTTTTTTGTTTGTATGTAGGGGATAATCTCTGGCATTACTGAACCGATTGAAAAAATAGTTTTACTAATAAAAAGATACACTATCCCTGAGTAACATAGGCTATAATTCTTTTCGATAAAAACCTTTTTTTATTTCAATATTTGTAAATTTAGTCGGGAAAATTCTTAGGTTAGGCCTAGAATGATAAACCAATACATGTATTTATATTTATTACCATAGCAACCAATTGAATAAAAAAAAAACAGATAATATAGCTGTTTGCTCCAATTAACAGCTGATTTCAAAATTTGAAGCAATTATTTTTGTATTTCTAGCATTTAGGTTAGGGTTTTAAAGTGTAGACCTGAGCCTAGCTGGTTCTTTTAAAAATTATTATAACTGCTGTTATCAAATATAAGAAATAATTTGATTTTAATATTTATCATTATTTACCATCTTAGTTTTGAGGTTATTATTAATCCTACACCTTTATTATAAATAAAACATAACATATGTTTGTAGAAGGTTCCATTGCGGAGCACGCATTGGTCTCCCCTAGTATGTAATAAATAATCATTATTTGAGCCAAAAAAAAACTCGATACTCTATCGTTATTTACCATAATACAAACAATTATGTCTTTGAACCATGTTAATCGGCCGACTTCCCCGTCCGACATATTGAATCTGATTCCCATAAGAGCAATGCTACAAAATAAGTAATTTTTTCTGATAATTCCTGGAATAAATTTTAAAATTAGGTTTAATTTTTAAGTACTGTCATATGCGGATGTCGATTGCTAAATAAATTTTCAAAAACTGTTTTATTGTTTTCATAAAGGTACGATATTGGACACAATTGTTTGTATTATGATAAATAAACACACAGTATTGAATTTTTTGTCAAATAATGATTATTTATTACATTTTTAAATATGAACTTCTCTAGTACATTTGTGTGGCTTTATTGTTGTAAACCATATTAGTAATGTTAATTCAACTAAGAAAGTTTATAATACTAGTACAGCTCAAAGTTGGCCAAATGTAATCAAATTTGGTATCAAAATTATCTGGAAAATATCAGGAAACGAAATATGATATCGTGTTTTTTTAATTTTTACTTAAGACATACTGAATTGCACTTTTATACTAGAGTGTCCTACAGGTTCACTCAGGCGGTCAGTTTTATGACGGTTGAGACCGACCCTAATTACCCACCCTCCTTGCCTCAACTTAAGTTGAGACGAGCTATAGTGTTAAACAAATATTACTAATTATTCAAGTGCTAAACTTGTTAAAAATCGAACAAGTCGAATGAAGTTAAGTAGTTAACAAACACTCTCTAAGGTATATGTAAATTTTCTCTTTTGAATTCGTCCACGGAAAAGACCTAGTTTGAAATAAAAACCCGTTACGTTTAAATAACTTTTCTTATAAGAGAAAGTAACGCAGGACGGACACGGTGCATCTTGACCTAAAAAAGTGACCGTGTGTGAAGACTGGATACCGGCGCTATTATCTGACAACATCAGGCAGGACGGGCTATACAGATAAAACCCTCTCTCTTTCTTTGTTACGGTATTATATTTCCATATTTTACGGGACTATTTCACAGCTTCGCGGAGTAAAGTTAATTGTATAAGCTTATAACGCAATGGTACAATTTTATTATGTAACTGTTTTTACAAGTTACTATAGTTATAGACAGCCAGTACAATTTTAAAAACGCAGGCCTACAGGTTAACACTATAAAATACAGATTCACAGCACCTAAGTACAGACAATGACTACATATCAATGTAGTCATTGGTACAGATTAACAGCACTAAATTACAATGTTTATTACTAGTACTTACGTCAAGAAGCAATCTTGAGTTTAGTATATTTTAATTCTTTATTACAGCTGCTTCGGTATAACATATACCATCATCAGATGAATAAACACATACACACATAACACTGACACACATTACACATAAATAAATATAACATAAAAGTTCAGGTACTGCAGTACAAGTCAAAAAAATATTAAAAAACTGACTTCCTGATATGACCACATCTTGCTAGTGTGGAGGTCAACTATTCACTGTGACTTTATAAGGTTGGTCTTATTGACATGCTACAGTCCACAATCTTAGACATTCTTATCTAAGCAAGAGTGTCATATAGGCAGTAGATGCAAAGTTCAATTTATTGTAAGTTTTATGCAAAGTTGTCTTAGGCCTCTTTCACATCAGTGCGGTCCGGGCCCGGATCGGAACGTTTGTCCGGGCTATCCCGGAAGGCGCTTTCACATTAGCAGCCCTGAACCGGGCGTTTCCAGGCCTTGATTCAGTCTGTGTTCAGAGGTCACAGTGACTGCATGTTAAAATGAATAAAAGAAAAGTGGCTATGCTTTACATGTTGTATTTGAAAAGAAAGCACTCCCGCGACAGAAACGTTTGGATCCACGCGGTTTGTGTAAATAGGCCAATTGATGGTGTTTTTCAAAAGTTATATTGGCAGCTTCGGGGTGACGAAGCTTCTTCAACTTCTATAGAATGTCCACAGCAACATTTATAGTCTGTAAAAAAAAAAATATATCGTATTTTGTTTTTGTATTTAATTTTTTATTACTTACGTAGTTTTGCCTGTAGGTATGAAATTGGATACCTACATGCAAAATTACGTAAGTAATGTAAAATTAAATATTTATTTTTGTTTCTACTTACAAACTGACAATGACGTGTTACTGTTAGAGCAAATAAGGTAAAAAATACTATTGGAGTTAGGTAATATTTTTGGAAAGAAACAGTTAAACCACTTTTTCAAGGAAATTTATTGACAAACATGAGGAGTGAACAATACAAAACAAACATAAACTAAACAAAGACAAACCATATTGACTAATTATTGTTAAAGTGAAATGAAACAGAAGCATATTAAACTGTCAATGAACGAATTGCAAGTGAGTTTACCGTTATGTTTTATTAGTCCACATCCCAACTACTATAGCCTACTTGTTAACCCCTCCAAAATTTAAATCAAAATAATCCAACTGGGATTCACCGTCTTGGCTAGACACAACAGAATTTTCTTCGGAAGTGTTTGAGTATGGCGATACCAACGGATTAGCTGTTTGATCACTATGTCCACTTCTTTGCTTAGGCATGTACTGAAAGGCTTGATGGGTCTCCTGATTTGACCACCCCGAATAACCTGGTTGTGCGTTGCCTTGCCATCCAGATTGCCCAGATACAGGTGGTGGTGGACGGTTGAAGATCATGCGTCCTCGCTTGATGTCCTGTATAATTTGCAGAACTCGGCATTGTAAAAGAAGAAACTCGTCATTTGAAAAATCATTCATGTTTGGAAGCAAGCTCTTAAAGAACATTAATTTTGGGTCGTCGTCTTCTTTTAAAGCTTCTAAAATGCTTTTCTCAATTATTTTTTTTTCTTTGCAACTTGTGGCACTTTTTTCCGAAGGGGTTATCAGCCTGGGTTTCTTAGTCTGGGGCGGTGCATCATTGGTTGTCGCTGGCGTATCTCCCGAGTTGTTGGGTTCGTCCAATTGTGCCTCCGGTGAATTCGGACTAAAACTTGATTCGGTATTTTTTAATTCAGTTGTCTTCTTCAAAAATGCAAGCTGTTCTTGGTACACGTATGTTTTGATTTTCTTTGCACCAGATCCAGATTTCATAGCGTCTTCAATCCGTTTGCAAGATTTTAACCATTGGTCTCGAATATTGCGCCATTTCTTCAAAATTTGTTTTCCTAAAAAAACGAAAAAGATTTAAAATATTGCAGGACTATGAAACAATAAGTATATCTACTGTCCGCGCAGAAATTATTGAAAATTGAGTTTACGGTATCACACCTCCGAAACGGCTAGTTCGATTTTAACGAGAGACCTATAAAATGAAACGAAATATTGTCAAATTTTATATTACGGGGTTTCAAGGTTTTACATCACTTTTTATAATTTATATAGTAACGAAAAAAAGTGGAAAATATCGGTGTTTTTTCACAATGTTCAAGTAAATCTCAAACTTGTAAAATTATTACAAAACATCTATTACACTTATGAGCTCCAAATTTGTATGGCATATAGGAGGGTTATTTACAAACACTTTTGTATAGTTTCATAATTTTAACATTAATATTTTTTATGTTCTTGTAGATTTTGTAAACCTTTGGTTAACTTTGTTAATATTGTTTAAAAACACCGATATTTTCCACTTTTTTTGTTATATAAATTATAAAAAGTGATGACAAACCTTGAAACTCCGGAATATCAAATTTGACAATATTTTCTTTCATTTGGTAGGTCTCTCGTTAAAATCGAACTAGCCGTTTCGGAGGTGTGATACCGTAAACTCAAGTTTCCATAATTTCTGCGCGGACAGTTAGTAGTTAATATAATTTGTCAATTAATTATATTAGCTAAAATTAGTTTATTTATTTAAATAATTGAAACACACACCTTTGTTTCAGGTAACACATTCAGTGATCTGTACTACCTCTTCCGCATGGGAGTATCTACGATGTCAGGGATAGTGGAAGATGTGTGTTTCGTCAGTTGGACCGTTCTAAAAGATGAATGCTTTCCTACACCAACGAAAAAACATTTGCAAGATGTAGATAATGGATTTGCTAAAAAAGCCCACTTCCCAAACTGTATCGGAGCAGTGGACGGTAAGCATGTACGATTAATCAAGCCAAAAGACAGTGGTTCTATGTTCTTTAACTATAAACATTACTGTTCCCTTGTACTGATGGCAGTGGCAGATAGCGACTACAGATTTCTGTTTGTAGATGTAGGCTCATATGGGAAGGATGCAGACCCATCCATTTTTCAAAATACTACCTTTTGGAATGCTATTCAGAGCGGTGACTTAGAAATACCAGAACCAAAGCCACTGATTGAAGGTCAACCACCGGTGCCCTTTGTTTTGGTTGGGGATGAAGCTTTCCCACTGAGCAAAAACCTGATGCGACCTTTTGGTCGAAGACAGCATTGTGTGAAAAAACGAGTGTTCAATTACCGCCTTACGATTGCCAGACGGTACGTAGAATGTTCATTCGGAATTTTGACCAATAAATGGCGCATTTTTCATCGTCCTATGAATGTTAAAATAGCCCTCGCAGAATCAATTGTAAAGGCCTGTTGCACGCTTCACAATTTCATCCGAGTCAGAGACGGATACAAATTTGAGGACACGCTTTCTGTGATTGGTCTTGAAAACTCACCAGCCTTACCGCAACCAAGAAACCAAAAAGAAAAGACTATCAGGATGCAGTTTGCAAACTACTTCATGAGTGACGAAGGGGCGCTGGCTTGGCAGATGAGTAAAATATAATCAAAGTGTGAAGTGACAAAGAACTCATAGGTTTACTGGACTGTTAATTCTTCCATGGTAGCAGTTATTTCTATTTTGTATCAA
>JAGFPH010024976.1:0-11099 GCA_018207615.1 Philaenus spumarius
GCATTCCATGGATTTCTTTAAAAAATTATACAATACACACATCACCTAAATTATATGTTTAGCAAGGTATTTATTTATTTAATGTTACGTTGCAGACGAGATTACTTTATGAAATGTTACCAAGATTATCAAGTAGGCTAATATTGTCTGCAGCGTTACTTGAATGTTAAAAGAAACACCTTTACTAACAAAATACATTAAAACAAAAATTTTCAGAATGATGAGATATAAATAAATAAATGTATAATATATAAATAAGAATAAGATTTAAACGTAGATTACCGGTAATTATTGATAACTCAAAATTTAAAAACAACAAATTTTAAGCAATCAGCTTCAAATTAAAATAAACATTAAAAAATATTATTTATTTAATATAAGAGTTGCAAGCCAGATTACTTTATGTTAAAAAGTTACCAAGATCCTCAAGTAATTTCTTCTGCTGCTTTAAGTTAAAATGTTTAAAAAAAAATCTTTACTAGCAAAATGCACTTAAAATTGTCAGAATAATCAGATATAAATAAATGTATAATATACAAATAATTATAATCAAATTTAAACCTAGAGTAATAAAATTATTGGTGACAAAAATAAAACATAATTTTAAATTAAACTTCTAGACTAAATTAAATTGCATAGTGTCAATTTAAATTTAAATAGTTCAATTGCTTAAATTCAACTATTAAATTAACTATTCCATAAGGCCTAGGGAAGGAAAATTTCTATAAAGCAGTTTTATTTAAAAAATAATAATAATTTATGTCAGCAGTAATTATTATGTCATGTGCCTGCATATAAGCTGCTCATATATAAGTATTTATAACTTTTAAATGTTTTATTTTATAAGTAGTATTACACATGTTTTATTAAACTGTAGTATGACATTCAAGTTTTGGTGGTTTATTATAATAAATACAAATATTTTCAATAATGTGGCACATTTTGTTCAATTTCATATTTAGTTTTCAGAAATGTTTCAGAGAATCAAATTAAAAGTATGCTAACATTAGTACACTACATCGGTTTATTACCTACGAATTAGTTAGTTTTATTGTAACCCTGTCTTCTGCTTATATCTTTAGACTAATTATGGTTTACAGTCTATTTATTGCTTTGTGTAGTGTCAATACTAAAACTAAAGAAGAGCGCATCATAAAAATGTTACAGCTTTGCTAAGAAATTGAAATTATTGTAGCAGAAATACTTATAAGAAGCGTTGGGAATGGAGCAGTTGTTACCACCGTGACGTCATAACAGTGGCAGTGGCGGGAACGCTTTCCTTGGCGGACTGGTCCAGCCCTTGTATTCTATAGCCCTGCAGTAATCAGCTGTTTGCTCTAATATTTCTATTAATAGTTTATTTCAAACTATAAATCAATTATTTATATTCCTAACTTTAAGGCTAATTTTTTATTAAATTGTAGACCTGAGCTTTCCGGTTCTTTTAACATTTATTATAACTACTATTATAAAATATTCTAAATAATTTGATTTGGAAATTAACCATCTTAGCTCTGAGGTTACTATTAATCCTACATCTTTATTATAAAGAAAATATAACATAAGTATGTACATAGAAGGTTCCAACGGGGTTGGCGTGCGGGGCACGCTGTTCTCTCCTCTAGTAATAAAGAAATACGTTTATTGTTGATACAGTAATCAGCTGTTTGCACTAATAGCTCCATTAACAGTTGATTTCAAACTTTGAAGCAATTATTTATATTTCTAACTTTCGGGTTAGTTTTTTTTTAAGGTGTAGACCTAAGCTTTGCGGGTTTTTTAACCTTTATTATAACTACTATTATAAAATATTCTAAATAATTTGATTTGGACATTAACCATCTTAGCTCTGAGGTTACTATTAACCCTACATCTTTATTGTAAAGAAAATATAACATAAGTATGTACATAGAAGGTTCCAACGGGGTTGGCGTGCGGGGCACGCTGTTCTCTCCTCTAGTAATAAAGAAATACGTTTATTGTTGATACAGTAATCAGCTGTTTGCACTAATAGCTCCATTAAAAGTTGATTTCAAACTTTGAAGCAATTATTTATATTTCTAACTTTCGGGTTAGTTTTTTTTTAAGGTGTAGACCTAAGCTTTGCGGGTTTTTTAACCTTTATTATAAATGCCGGTATAAAATATACGGAATAATTTGATTTGGAAATTTAACATTATTTACCACCTTAGCTTTGGGGTTACTATTAATCCAACACCTTTATTATAAAGAAAACATAACATAGAAGTATATAGAAGGTTCCAACGCAGAACTCTCCTCTTGTATGCAATTTATCTTTACTATCAGCATGTAAGTTAGCATTGAAGATCGAGTGAAATTCCTAGAAAAGAACAAAAATATGTACGTATATATATTTAACATTTTAACATTGACTAAACAGAACTAAATCATTTTACTCCCCGAGTACTCCGCCAAATTAAAGCAGAGACAATAATTGTAGGCTCCCTACAAAAATACATAGTAAGACATAGTAATATTAGGTAGTGATTTTTTAGTTCGGGTCGGGTCTGGTAGTAAACGAAAACAAAAAGCAAGCGTATGTTATATTTAGAAAATTCAACTTTTCCTCTGAATTTATCACTTGTCCAGAATTCAGAAATATTATATTGTAAGTTATTAGGTTACTAAAAACGTAATCAGCATAACCAAACTAAATTATTAGGCTAATTGAAATTTGTTTTTCTGAAAGTACTGATTGATGATTTGGATTTATTTTCCATTCGATACGTATTGGCATTTCTCTTGTAATCGCTACCTGTTACAAAACGTAGGCATAGCAGTACCTTCTAGTCTACACCGGTATTTCTAGTGATAAAATTGTCTATTTTAGGAAATCTAAACTACACAGTACAAAAAGAATGAAAAATAAAACTAAAAAATACGGATATATAATAAAATAACAAATTCGTTTAGAAAAAAAGAGAAACATTTATTTTAAAACAAATTGTAAACAATAAACGAAGCTGATTGACCGTGATGTGAAACGAACGAAGCTGATGTTCATTATATCCTCAAAGAACACGGAATCACAAAATACAGACTACTAAATAGAGTAAAACAAAAGTGAACTGTTATGACATTATGACTTAGGACCTTTGCGCCGAAAACTTTTATCCGTTCGTCAGTCTACATTAATGTTGACATTTCGGCTTTGCATTTCATTTCTGGTATCATGCTTGCATGCAAGTCAAAATGTTGGCCTTAGTCTAGAAAGCAAAATAAATATACTATCTCCGTAATAGTTGTCGGAGAAAAGGTTCTCTCGTAAAAATTCGGGGGAAATGATCTCTTCTTAGTCAATTCCCAAATAACGAATTATATATACAACATAGATAATAATAGACTGGACTAGAAGGTAGGCCTATTTTACTCAAATATCTTCAGAAATAAATTCTCTACAAGAGATGTTTAATACGTTTGAGGGTTTATACCCATTTCACAAAGTTAATGTACTAAAACTCTACAGAAAAAAAATTTCATTTTAGACCGAATTTTGCGTTTTGGGTCTAATATTGTAACAATTACTGCAGTTACAGCACTGGTACCTATTTTATTAAATTTATATGCTCATTGTACGTAAATTAAATTAAATTTTACACCTTAATTAACGCCTTACATATTTCAATAGGGATTCGTTTCTGTGAGTAATCTGAAACACGGGTGAAATCTTTCGTTAGCTGTAACTCTCTAATAAAGCATTTCCAGACCTATGAATAAATCAACTTTTTTCGTTATTTTTGCTAGTGGAATCAGCTCAGAAAGTGCTCGGAACATTATGCAAATAACTCATTATTTTAGCTCAAAATAACTTTAAAATATTTTGTTTCTATAGAGTAATTCTGGGTATTGTTGACAACTACCAAGAAATACATTTTTCCTTTTTTTGGTCAGTATCTCTGTTGTCCTTTGAGCTACAGATAAAATAAAAAAAACCCGTTGAGTTTGTCATTAAAAAAGTAAACTTTTTGTCTCTTGTAATTTTTTTGTAAGGTTAGCGGTTTTTGAGATATTTGACATCAAATATTATAAACGGCCGCCGTTTTGAAAATATTTAAAATTATGTTCTAATTTTACGTACAGTGATAAAAGGTTACGCAGCAAATAGGTGTACAAAGTTTGAGCTCAATATCTTTTCTACTTCTAAGTATTTTGTAAAAAAACACATACAGACAGACAAAACGAAAACGGAATGAGATAGGACACAAAGTCATGTTATATTACATTTTTTGTTTCTTTTGACATGCTGAATAACGTGATAAAGTTTGTTCATATGGTTGCAAGACACCCTGTATTGTATAGATAAAAACGGTTGAATAATTCAAAGTTTCAATTGTTGACCCATTGACTTTATTTTTTATATTGAAAAACTTTTATCGACTCATTTTTGTTGTTTTACCTATAAGGAAATTTCCATATTAATTTTAGTTCCTCACTAACCAAACTAATCGGGTACCGAATTCCTCACTATCCGAATGTATCAGGGACTGAATTCCCACTATCCGAATTTATCGAGTACCGCAAAAATACTCGACCGAATTTTAACGTATATTTCGGACCCATCCGACACTCTGGTAGTGGATTGACCCCTAGTTAATTTATTATATACAATACTCTTAGCATGTAACTACACATGTTTTCCTTCTTATACTAATACTCGTACTTGTTAAAGCATACATTTATTGTAAAGTTAATTTATAGTCGTAATATTTATTTAAATTTTAAAACAAATATTTTAATATTTAGAATAGAATAATATCAGTTGACGTACCGTTAATGTGTAGTTGTGTTTTTATTATTAATAAACTTGTTTGTTATTATAATAATTGTTATTGGTACTGTTTAAATAACCACAGCGAAAAATGTGTGTTACAAAACACAACAGAAACTATTCAACAGAGAATTTTACGCTCTGTTATTTCCAACACCATTTTACACCGGTACAACTTTGATTGCTTATAACTCTAAAACCAATTACTCTCTAGAAAACGGCTTCTTCGATGTATTCTTATCAAATTTTACTTTACACGACAATGTTCCTATCATCATGTGTATTATTTTACAAATATGTTATTTTTTGCCGCAACGCCATATCTTGTTTAAATCTTCATCAAAATTAATGATTCAAACATCATTTTAAAGCTTATGCTCCCCGTTATTTATGAAAAATAGACAAATAGCTTGGAATTAATATTTACGTTAAACATTTATTTAAAAAGCTTGCATAATATATGTTATTTCTCAAAGGTTTTTTTCTGGCAATGCCATATCTCGTTTAATTGTTCATCAAAATTAATGATTCAAACATCATTTTAAAGCTTATGCTCCCCGTTATTTATGAAAAATAGACAAATAGCTTGGAATTAATATTTTCGTTAAACATTTATTTAAAAAGCTTGCATAATATATGTTATTTCTCAAAGGTGTTTTTTTTTCTGGCAATGCCATATCTCGTTTAATTTTTCATCAAAATTAATGATCAAAACATAATTTTAAAGCTTGTTTCCCGCTATTGACGACGCTATTGTCAAATAGCTTAAAATTATTTTTTCATTAAAATAATTGATTAACAACCTTTTATATGAAAGTTGTTAGATTGTTTACATTCTATTTGCAAATGTAATCTACCACTCAAATTAAATCATAGCGTTATAAATCGGTATCTATATATTTAAAATCCAAATACCACTCACTCACTGACTCATCATGAAATCTCAAAACTACCGAACGGATTGCAATGAAATTTGGTGTGTAGCTTCCTCTAGGTCCGTGGGTGCTCGCTAAGAAAGGTTTTTAAAAAAAATCGAAATTTTAGCGGGGGCTTATGGGGGTCAAAGTGACTAAATCACGATTTCTCTAAAACTGCTGAACATATTGGAATTAAATTTGGTACGTACCTTCCTCTAGGGCCCTAGGTGCTCGCTAAGAAAGATTTTAAAAATATTCGAAATTTTAGGGGTTTTGGCGGGTCAAAGTTACTAAAAAAATAGTGTACTATGAAATACATAGTGTAATATATTTATTGATATATATTTATATTTTTTTATTTATATACATTTAAATTTGATTTTTCTATCCGTACAAAGCCGGATCGGGCCAGCTAGTAAACCGATATTTATAAACCAAGTGAATAAATAAATGCCATTAACTGAATTAAATCAACGTATTAAATCAGGTAACTTGCGAAATATCCGCAGGGATCAGCTGGTTTAAATTCTATTCAATGAATGCAGAAAAATTCTTTGAACGGACACAAAGTGTAATTATTTGTTTCTACCTCAAATTCTATCTCAGTGTTGCTGTTTATATACTTAAAAATAACTTTGAAAAATGTGGCCTCAACATTCGATTGAGTAAAGTTCTTCTGTTTTACGTCACTCACGTTTACATAAATGAACAAAATATCAAACACAATCTGCATCAGTGACAAAAGTTGACTGCTTTGCCGTACAGTGTCTACAGAGTGCAAAATAAGTCGTGATACATCCCCATATAATTTTAATGGATTGCTATATAAACGTAAAACCTCTACCACACCTATTGTTTCACTTTTCTTGTGCTAAAGGGAGGTTCAAAATGTTTCGCCCGTTTTTAAAAGGGAGGGGGTAAAAGAGGCTACTTTCATTTTTTAAATGGCAAGCCCTATCTTGTTAAATATAATTGGAAAGCCCCTTAAACACCATGAATTTCTGTTGTAATAAAATAATAATCAGCCGACGCACTCGTTCGCTACGCTGAGAAATCTTATTAGTTACGGTTATAATTTATATTATTTAAAAGATTTAAAGAAGTATCCAAAATTTTTTCTTCGGGCAGGTATTCGTCTTTTATGATAACCTTAGAAAACCTATTTTCAAAATCCCTCCCCTCCAATCACCTCATGTCGTAAAAAATTAGTAATGTACACCATATGTGTCCAGTATATATTTTTTAGTTATGATTGGAATGAAGGAGGTGGGGTATTTTGTAAAAAAGTTTTCTAACTTTCTCCCTGACGATGAATATATACATATCACATACCTTCCTAAATCAGATTTTACATATTTCTTTCCATCAACTTCTATAGCGAAGTGTAAGTACGTGAGTAACATATAATGGGCAATAACAGCTGATTTCACCCATCGTCTGTAGTACTTAAACAAAACAAAAAGTGTATTATACTTTGGGGTTATGTTTATAACTTCAACCATTATAATTTCATCAATACCTGTGTATCACTTTTTGGTACTGCCACAGACCTGTTTAATGTCTCTATATTTAATAAAACAACGTACGTTTAGCCTTTCGATCAGGCATTTTCAAGTCACTTTTAAAAAATCCATAAAACAATAATTAGCATTATTTCAATCACGTTAAGTTCTTAAACAACAAACATTACACAACACAATTTAAAAAAAATGAAACAAGTATTAATTTAATTTACATAAATTCCAACGCACTGGTTTAAAAAATCAACAGTTACATTTATATATTACTACTAGCTGACCCGTACGGCGTTGCCCGTGGTGGTTGGTATTTTCAGTCTTTTTAAAGTAATTGTATTCTTTTTAAGTGTTCAGTCAGTGAGTGGTATTTGGCTTTTATATATAAATACATCTTAAATAATAAAAGCACTATTGTCATAATAATAAAAGATATGAAATTATGATTTTAGTAACTTTGATCCCCCCAAACCCATCCTAAAATTTCGAAATTTTTCATACCCTTTCTTAGTGAGCACCTATGGCCCTAGAGGAAGCTACATACCAAATTTCATTCCAATCCGTTCGGTAGTTTTGAAGAAATCGTGATTTAATAACTTTGATCCCCCCAAACCCCTCCTAAAATTTCGAATTTTTTCAAACCCTTACTTAGCGAGCGCCTATGGCCCTAGAGGAAGCTACATACCAAATTTCATTCCAATCTGTTCGGTAATTTTGGAGAAATCGTGATTTGGTGATTTTTAACCCAAAACCCCCTAAAATTTCCAATTTTTTTAAACCTTTTTTAGTGAACATTTATGGCCCTAGAGGAAACTACATACCAAATTTCATTCCAATCCTTTCAGTAGTTTTGAAGAAATCGTGATTTAATAACTTTGATCCCCCCAAACCCCCCTAAAATTTCGAATTTTTCAAACCCTTTCTTTGTGAGCACCTATCGCCCTAGAGGAAGCTATATACCAAATTTCATTTCAATCCGTTCAGTAGTTTTTGAGAAATCGTGATGAGTGAGTCAGTGAGTGAGTGGTATTTCGCTTATATGTATATAGATAAGCTTCCACATGTACTCCTGTCTATCACTGCACCGGTACTCTCAATTATAATGTCTTATAATTTCGTCACTAGCAAATTATAATTTCTTGTGAAGTTGATTTTTTTAAATATGAGTTATAGAACTAATGCATGCTATAATACGTAATAAGATTTACTTTGAGGTTAGAAACTGTATATAAATACAAACTTTTATGATAAATATATTCGTTTACACAAATTTAAAGAAGAGATACCTATTCGTCTTCGGAAACATTCGTACATCTTCGTACAATATACAAACGTATTCTATTATTAATTTCATCAATATAATATTAGTAACTTCTAAATCATTTGATCTATCAATATGAAATAAAATCAATTAAAAGATAATATTTTTATCTTTCTTTAAATATATAATAACGTTTATAAACAAAATGTTTTAACATATACTCCTACAGTTTTATAATTCTTATAATTGTTCACATTTACTGAGTTAAATATCCCCGTCAGCATAGTTATGTAGGCCTAGATAAAGTCTATTGTTTATAAATATATTTTTCATCACTCCGTACCGAAAGTAGCTACTTTCGATGTCAGCTGGTAGCAACGAAAACGATCGTTTCCCAAGCTCTAATTTAGAGCAAGGGAAAAACGATCAGCTGATTTTCCCTTGCTCTAAATTTGTCCCTGCACAATAAACATAACCTTGAACTTCTAATTGTTACGTTGTTATGTAGGCTTATTATAGTAAATTTGTTATTATAAAAAAATGTTAATTGAGAAATATAATAGTTTGCATTTTACTGAGGTTTCTTCTTCAGCATTGTGTGTACTTTTGCGTCGTGATGAAAAGTACCGTTCATAACTTGTACCGAAAGTGATTTTCCGGCACTTGCTCCAATTATTCCCGTACTCGGCTTCGCCTCGTACGTGAAACTTGGGCGCGCACCGGAAAGTGCCACTTTCGGTACTAGTAATGAAATATACTATTTTTAAATGTATTTCTGATGTGTATTTAATTAATCTGCCTGTGATTTTTCTAGGAGACATACTAGTCTTGTAAATAATAACATTTTTTTTACCATGGTTTTAAATGGTTTTCCAATTATATATCACAAAATAGAGAGTGCCATTTAAAAAATGAAAGTTGAACCCTCTAAAAAGTGGACAACTTTTTGAACCCCCCTTATACACCATAAAAGTGTTATAATGGGTCTGGTAGAGGTTTTACGTTCATATAGCAATCCATTTAAATTATATCGAGGTGTATTATTTTACACTCTGTACATGGCCAAAACAGTGCAAATCCACAATTTAAAAAGAAATGCTCAGTCGGTTAAATCATGGCGCTCGTCCATATGGCCAAACCATCTAATGACATCTAAATTGTTGACTAAAACAGAACATGCTAATTAAAGCGGGAAAATGTCTGTGGCACATTATCTATCCGAACTTAAACGAAGTGACTTCAACAGATAAATTAGTAGAAACAGTTAATCAACTGACTCCAGTTGTTGTACCTAAGTTTCCTGACAACAGTAAAGTTTGATCCAAAGTGTCTGCAGCACGTAGTCTGTATGAAATCCCTTTATACGATAAAATACATAAATAAACTATTTCTTAGAATTATTTTGCTTTAATCTTTTTCCATCACCAAGGAAGGTCGAAATAATAGTTTCATGTACCTTATACAGAATGTATAGGATGCTTCGACAGGACACCAAACGTCACGAGTGAGTCTCATGGGTAAGAAATAAATATACAATTTACACGAATGGCCTAAGGTACTTGGTAGAGCTCCATTTTAATGAAAAAACAAACACAATTTACAAAATTTATTGAGTCATGGCGACCATGGTTTCGCCATCGACGGCATCTACAAGGCTGCTTAACACAGACTAAGAAGGATATAGAAAACAGACAAATACTGTAAACAAAGTACCATTTTTGTTATTGAAAATAAGTTAACAAAACTTAGTATGTATCTTGTTTTGCATAACAGGACAATTTTTTGATATACGTACATCAATCTTTATGATTCTGAGGGCTTGAGGGGGCAAAGAGGTTACAAATTTCAAATATAAAGGTATGTCATGTAATATACCATTGAAAAGGTTATTAAAAGAGAAACAGAATGGCGCAAATTATACTCTGTCTAGTTCAGGTTGGCCGATGGACCCGGGACTACCTGAGGCCACCCCTATAATCCCTCGCCTCTGTCCGCTGCCTAGGCGATGAGTCTAGGCAGCGGTATCATTTTTCATAACTTTTTTAGTAGATTTCAAATATACTTTAAAAAATGTTAAATTATTATTCTGTTAAGAAAGTGTACCATTGTATAAACACAGCCAGTAGGTGACTCATCGCCTAGGCAGCGGACAGCGGCGAGGGATTATAGAGGTGGCCTCAGGTAGTCCCGGGTCCATCGGCCAACCTGAACTAGACAGAGTATAGAGCTTAGTATCTTCCTTCGTTTCAAAGTAATGGACAATCAAATTTCTGAAAAATTATATTGTTATCATAGCATCAACGCAGGTTATTAATTTGTTAATGTTAGGAATAAGTAGATTGTATGTTATTTTCCAGAACTTTGATTGGGCATTTCTTTGAAACGAAACAAGATATTAAGCTCCAATTTGCGCCATTCTGTTTCTCTTTTAATAAGCTTTTTAATTATGTACTACACGATCTACCTTTATATTTGAAATTTTAACCGCCTTACCCCCCTAAGCATCCCCAAAATCATAGAGGGTCAGATATGTAAAACAATTTCTCCTGTTATGCAACACAAGATATATATAAAGTTTTGTTAACTTATTTTCAGTAACAGAAAAATGAGGGGGGGGG
>JAGFPH010024977.1:0-11098 GCA_018207615.1 Philaenus spumarius
GTTCACTAATTGTCGAAATAAAAAATTGGTGAGTTATAATAAAACTTGAACACAGAATCCCACAACTGATATTTGTATAAACTCAAACGCGTTTCAATGACAAAGTCGCCATCTTCAGTGAAGCATATAATAAAACTATAAGTAAAATAACAGTATTTCATGCCACGTATTTATATAAAATTAAAAGAGCGTGGATAAAAACTTAAAAACTACGTTGCATTAGTAAGACGCTGATAAGACAGTGACTAGCGTTATTATACCTAGCCTAAAAATAATAATGTATTGTTTGAAATTAATTAGTTTAGTCCTATAGTTCAACACTTAAAACGCGTGTAACTTTTAATATATCAAGTATGTCTTCTCAGAAGTCGAACTCAACATTGGTATGTTAATTTCATTTGAATATAAATCTCATAAGTAATATTTGGAAGCAGTATTATTAGCGCGGCGATTTCCCGCAAACTAAAGCTGAAAATATTTGCTGTTTCGCATTAAGCAAATTAAGGTGCAATTTTCTCATAAACTATTAGAACTACAGGTTTGAATTTTCTGTTAGTTTAGCATTCTTGGTAACCTGACCTAATTTTATTGCTGTTTAGTGATTTTTCTATGTTTTTTGAATTTTAAAACAAAATACTTAAAGTTTCATTTTGTTTAAACGTTTTTATTGTTTACTAGGGGAAACCCCTGCGTGCTTCGCACGCTAACCCCCAATGGAACCTTCTAAAACATACGTTACGTTTTATTTATAATAAAGTTGTAGTATTAATAATAACATCAAAACTAAGATGGTAAATAATGTTAAATGATCAAACCAAATTATTTCTTATATTTTATAACAACAGCAGTTAATAATAGTTAAAAGAACCAGCAAAGCTCAGGTCTACACTTTAAAACCCTAACCTAAAAGCTAGAAATACAAAAATAATTAATTGCTTCAAATTTTGAAATCAGCTGTTAATGGAAATATTGAAGCAAACATCTATATTATCTGTTATTTTATTCAATTGGTTGCTATGGTAATAAATGTAAATACATGTGTTGGTTAATAATTCCAGGCCTAACCTAAGATTTTTTCCGACTAAATTTACAAATATTAAAATAAAAAAAGGTTTTTACCGAAATGAATTATAGCCTATGTTACTCAGGGATAGTGTAGCTTGTTATTAGTATTACTATTTTTTCAATCGGTTTAGTAGCGCCAGAGATTATCTCATACATACAAACAAACAAACAAACAAACTTTACCACTTTATAATATTATATAGAATATAGATATAGACAAGCTAACTTTTTAAATTATAAATATAAAAATGTATCAACATATTATTTTCAGCATATATAGATTATGTGTGAAAAAATTTTAGACCTATTAGTGGTTCTAGAGATATACCTTTGTACAGAAAATAGTTAACTTTCGGCAAATCACACTTTAATACAGAGTACTAGGTCTTTAAAAATTAATTAAAATTAAAAAGAAGTAGACCAGGTCCATATTGTGGATTATCAGCATTTCATTCCTGTTCATCCTCCATTAGCTTCCTTTTACTCCTGACTTGCCTTGCTTCTTTAGTCAAAGCTTCCGCTGCTTTTTCCGGATTTTAAGTCGAACCATGCCCAATTCTTTCAATACGTTGACTAAATTTTCGCTCTAACCAAGCCATCAATGGATGTCAAAACTGAATTTATCTGAAGCATTTCAAGCCTCTCAAATACTTATTTAGGGACTTTAGAAAAATCTACACGATTAAAACTCTCGCTTGGGTTTTGCGGATGGCAGTGGAGACACTTTTTTCTAAAGTTCTTCGTTTGTTAGGACCCTATAAATTTCTTTGATTTTAGCATGGCATCATAAGGAAGGCTATCCTTATGGTTGTATATTCCTCCCTCAGCTTTGGCATATTATGAACTAGATCTCAACAAAGAATAAATTACTATGTGAAAGTCATGTATCAAAGATGAATCGTTGTAGAAGGTGAACAGCTGGCGGGGGAATGACTTGGTTAATTAATTATTTATTAAATATAATAGATTACCTTAGAAGGTCCGTCTTGTGACTTCAATTTTGATCTCTGACTAGTTTCGAAGTCGCAACTTCATCATCAGAACTTAGTTTTTATGTTTTCATTCCTTCTGCAGGAATCGTCAAACATTAAAACAATAGTCAAAACACACAACACATACACAAACACTAATTAAAACAGTCATGACTAGCACCGGTGTGCACTCGATAGTATCCGGTGGAGCACTGTCGATAAGAACGAAATATTAACCACTATTGACCTTCGATGTATGCTTTAGGGCAGTGTCGTACAACTGATTCGATCTGAAAGATAACTGATCATTCAACATGTCGTCAGGTTTACTTTTGTATGCTTTGTAAATTTCAAATTCTTCCTGTGCATCCATTGTTCTGCCTTTCGCACATAAATATAATGGCTCCACACAGGATTGGAAATCTCCAGATCTGTGGTTATTCTCAAAAAGGTGACTAGCATAATTGGAATTGGCTATATTTGTTTTATTATTGGGAAGATGCTCCTTATATCGGCGAAGAAAAGTTCTCCCGGTCTGGCCTATATAATATTTGCTACATTCAGGACAACTTATCTTATACACCTTATTTATTTATCTTAGACATCTTATTTATTAAAGTTAACATTCTATAGCTACAAAAACAAAGCAACAATGTTTTAAAAAAGTTGTTTCTCCTTCCCCGTTGCCCTTAAAACACGAACTAGTTTATCAAAATCAATTAAGGAAATAGAATCTTGGTAATTTGACAAACATCAAGCAACTGACTACACATGCACACAAAAGCCCATAAAACATTGACGTTTCCTTAAAAGTTATACTAGCAATGCTGTAAACTCTTCAGCGAAACATTCTTGAAATAAAAACTGCAGACCGTAAGTACTTAGTGAACCCTTGAACTGTACTTTGGCCCCTTGACTTCTACGCCCCGACTGTATAAAGAAGTCTGAGCTTCAATCGAAGCGGAAAAATAAATAAATACAAAGGAAGCCTGGGGTGTTTGAACTCTTTGAAATGTATTTTCACAAATTGCAGTTTTATTTGATTATTAACGAAGTCGAGCTCAGACTCGTTCGCAGTAAAAAAACGTAGTTTTAAACTCGACTCCTTTTGATGGAATTGTAAATATTTATAATTAGGATTTAATTGGTTGAAGGTTTAAATGTCTGTAGAATTAAAAAAAAAATGCTGTTAAGTTTTACAGATGAAAGTTGTGTTGTGCTGCAATTTAAATCAAAAAGAAACTTGAACACAGATCAAAACAATTCAGATTTCGAGTACCACTATACAGACAGGTTCAAAATCAAACTCAAAACCCTATTGGGTGTAATAAATTAATGTGACAAATAATATTAGCTATACGACGGCTGGGTGGCGTTCGAAATTACACTCGCACTCATTAAAGGTCTGCTGTAGTGACGGACATCTTGGATTTTTATCCTGTTTAAGAGCAATGTTATTTTTAAAACCATTTAGTTTATTTTACTTTCTCCCCCTATACCATAGTATATGGAGAAAGTATTGAATTCGTCAAAATTTTCGAGTTTGAGTTTTTGGTGGAAATATCCGTTTTGGGCCCCCCTGAACTTAAAAAAGTGGTTTTCGGAGTGATGTCTGTTGGTGTGTCTGTATGTGTGTCTGTGTGTCTGTGTGGATGTTATCAGACCTAGAGCCTAAACCAGTCGTCCGATTTTGATGAAATTTGGTATAGAGGTACTAATCCACGGTATCTCCAGGCTTCTTTTTCATTTTTGTTAATTTTTTATTTTGAAGGGTAATTTTCCCATAAAAACCCTTAAAATAACGGAAAAATCAACTTTTCTCCAAAATGGCTCTAACGATTTTTATTAAAATTTTATAGTGTATTAGGGACCTAAAGTACTATAAACTGTAAAATTTTAATCAAAATCGTTCTAGCCGTTTTTGAGAAAAGTTGGTTTTTCCGTTATTTTATGGATTTTTATGGGAAAACAACTTTAATACAAAATCACCTCTCCTACCCCACCCTACTAGTCACCGTGAATCTGTTTAATAATTGAAATATGTTTGTGAGAAAGTATGTGCCAGTTCCTGGTACCGTTTATTTTATTGTTTCCAAGGTCTCATTTGAACCAAACTCACCATACGCATCCGTTTTGCTTTTTAATTTTTTTTTAAATACCGTTCATTGTTATGTAATTGTCTTTTTTTTAAGCGCCAAGTTTGAATTTTGTCCTTACAAACTAAAAAATGATTAATTAAAAGTAAGTCGCATGATGGATCCACAATTGTATAAAGAATGTTCGGTTTTTTCTCATCCCGCAATTACAAAAGGTAGATTTATAAAATTTAATGATTTTAAATGAGGCAATGTCAAAGCGATCAGCTGCAAGAAATTCCACTGTTTGGATACCGCTATAGGGTGAAGCTCTGGAGTCCCCGGTTGCTTTCTCTTCTGCTGGAACAGACCCTTAATGTGGTAATTGTTACACAGATTTACTCTCTATAGACAAAAACGTTGGGATAAACGTTTAACATTTTTAGGTTGCCAATACGCCTTTAGCTAAATTTTATTTTGTTCACAATAAATTAATTTTTTCATGATGATGATGAAAATGATGATGGTGCAGTACTGTACCTGGATTTTTGATGATAATTGTCAAAATGTTTTAAATGCTTATTACTATTTATTTTAACATTAATATGAGAATCACGGATTTTTGTACAACTGTAAAACGTTCCTGTCAGCATCTAGTTTTACAGAACCAACTATTCTATTTGAAATTAGTGTTCAGTTTATTATTGAATTTGAATTTCAACTAACGTAAGTAAATACAATTTATCGAAATGAAAATAGAATAAGTATTGTGAAAACAGGGATTGTTGAAAATGAAGAATTTAATGTTCAGCTATTTACTGTTGGCTATATTAAAATCTTAACTGGTATTAGAGATAGAAGCATTCCTACACCAAATATTGTTCCGGAAAATATTAAACGCGCATCTCTATAAGTTATTCCAAGAACAGGATATTGATATATTCGCTCGTGGTGTAATTGAGGTCGCAAATGCAGAGGGTATCTCTGCATTGTTTATAAAGTAAATGACCTATATACGTCGCTAACCTTGGTGTTTGAAGCTATAACGTAATAGAATAGGATATTCAGACAATGAAGCGTAATATTTGTGGTCGTCATGTTTACCCCAAATTCAGGTACTAGCGCTCTGGGGCAGATAATCTTTAGCACCTCCTTTGTTCCAGTTCCCCAAAAGTAACATTTTTTGCAATTCAAGCTTATTTTTTATCTGTTTTAAAACGACACAATATGAACTAAACTTTAGTAACTCTATTAATATCGTGGGGTCAGTTTTGAATTCCAAAATAATTTTTAATCTAAAAATTAATATACACCATTTGAAAGCACAAACACAGTTACAACCCTTTCTTTTGACTTTTGTTTTATGGTTTATACACTTTTTTTGAAGAAAAATAAATTACAAAATATTTCACACACATTAACTTAGTGTGATAGTTTTTTTATAACTAAACAAAAATTGTAAAAACTTTTTTTTTAAACTCTAAAAAACTGAAATACTTTCTTCTTTTTAATACAAAAAGAGGTATATTTATCGTTTCAAAACTTAATTTGGACACGAATGAAAACATAACTGAAAAGTCCCTGCACAATGTTCGTGGAATTTTACTAAGCGTTTTCACTACTGGCACGCCTCATGGACTTTTGTTTTGCAATTGGAACTTACTTGTTGATATTTTTTATCATTTCCTCTTAAACAAAATGCACAAAATTATTTGAGAGTGAAAATCGAACGCAACTATCGCTTGGGTCTATTTTGACCCCAAATACTTTAAAGTACACCGATGGCTAAAAGAAGAAAAATCAACATGCTCTGGCACATTTAATGCGTATAGAGATTAGATACATGAGCTACTTCCTGGCAAGTGCTTTAACATTTTTTTTAAATATGCGCTGGGGTCAAATTAGACCCCACGATAGTAGGTAAGGGTTCAAGGAGCAGGCAATTTGTCTATTTTCTTATTTAATATACGGTTGTTACAGTTTGATGCAGCTGTTATAAGTACCGTTAGTAAAACATGAGTATAATATATTATACTGCTAAACGAGTTTAAAATCTATTTCAAGTATTTGGTTTTTGGCCTAATACTTTGAAGCGCACTCCAATAGAGTGTAAACTAACATTGACTCTACCATGGCAGTACTCTTGGTAACGGAATTCATTTCTTACAACAAATAGAAACAACGAAATAAAAAAATGCTGCCAAACAAACTAGTTTGTTTCAAGCAAAGTTATTTTTAAAAACAAAGACATAGAAGTTATTTATTTTAAACACCCTTAAAAATAGTATCCCTGCTACCCTTCATTTCCAAAAGAGCACCTCAATCACAGGTTTTGTGTTTCTCTTGCGGCAAAAGCTGGGATGTTACACGTCTGCGTTGTGCTTCAAATTGTAGGATTTGTCACGTATTTTTGAAAATAAAATCTTTACAGTACGTTAAAAATCTTATTTCCCGACACTCAATTTTGCATGTCCTATTTTTTTCACAATTCAAATTCTCTACAAAAATTTTCGCTCAGTTGGCCCGTTTGTAAATCGTTTGCCTGGCTACTCTACGTTAAGTACTTAAGTACACACATACTTTTTTAACCTAAACTATCCCAATTAATGTTCATTTATCCTTATGTAATCTAACCTGACGTATTCTACCCAGCTACATATGTATAAACATATTATAAAAATGTTGCCTAACAAAATATAAACGAACCTAATTTATCTCAACCTAATATATTTTACTCCCGACATAAACAGTAAGAGAGAGAGAGATGAAGGTCTTCAACGAACTTTAGTATAATTAAAATCACTGATACAAATTATAATTTAATTTTCGAAAGTAATAACTCCCACATTCTTATTTGAAAATATCAATCGTCAATAAACATTGATAGTCCCTCTGACCAACGGATACTTCACGTCCATCTCTTTTAGTTGAGAAGTTATACAAGCCCTAAGGGACTCGATGTGTATGTGGATTATTAAATCACAAAGTTAAACTAAAGTAGATTCCAGTCGGGATTGTAGAGGGTTAGGTTACCCGGATTGTAAAGTAAACCTAGGTTAGGGTTAGGGTTACGGTCACTAGATCACTCCAGTGCCGGTTCTAAGTAGGTCAGACACACATAACTTCCACTGTCTACATTCATTCCACAAAGAGGCGAACTGTTTGTTCTATTACAATGAAGGATTAAAATTGTGATTTGTTTTATGCTTTAGTAATGAAAAAGAAGGCTTTGTGAAAAACGACGAGGTTGTAATATTAATAACAAGCAAGAATAAAGAATTTATTCCGCTCGGCGATCTATCAAAATATCAATTACTGAAATTATACAGCCTTTACAAACGGGTGCGGAAAAAACACTTTAACAGCGGGTTGTGCCAAAGCTTGCTTGCTACATTTATCCTCTAACTGATTAAAAATATATCGATATTCACTGAAGTTGCGTATTTTTTATATACAGGGTGTCCTGGAACTACCTGGAACCTCTTTGTAGAATTGTTGCTTAGGTAAAAATAAGATATAAAGTTCAAATAAAAATATGCCCGACAACGTTTCGTTTTAATTTATCCACCATTTTGTTTTTTTACAAAAGCCTAATATCTTTAGAAGTAGATAAAGTATTGAGTTCAAATATGGTGTACGCATTTAATACGAAAACTTTTACCAGGGTAAAAAACAAAAAATCAGAATAGTGTCTTTTATATTTTTTAAATCTCGGAAGTTTAAAATGTTTAATGTTAAATATCTGTAAACTGTAACGGCAGACATTTTGAAAATACACAAAACAATCTTCTGATTTTTAAAAAGTTGGCATATAAATAGAAAACGTATCGTTTTCGGACCTATGTTATAGGAACTTTTTATCTTGTTCCACAAAGTTGTTCCTGAGAGTGCAGGGACACCCTGTACGTACATTGTATCAAAAAGTATCGGAACGGTTGGATTTTATAACAAAGATGGGAAAATGTTAAAAACTCTCATTTTAACGCCTTGTGTGTTTCGAATAACTCGGTAGTTTTCCAATTGAGATATCAGCCAATTTTCCAATCTGGCGCCCAACTTAAATATTTTAACTGAAACCTCCATTTTGTATTACGTTTTCAGATTTTATGTGTAATTTTTAGACCTTTCTTACATTTTGTACATAAACTCAACCATTTTAGTGTAAACCGGACTAGAAATTGAGAGTTTTCGATTTTTGAAAGTCTGCAACTACTTTGTGGTAGAATCTAAATAAATTCCCATTTAAAGATGCTTAAAATGATTTGTTTCATCAAGTCACACCATAAACATTACACATAAAAACATAATAATGATCAGTCGAGAGTTTTCTGAAAAAACTGTCAACAGCCATTATAACGTTTTTCTGTAAATACGTGTACTGTAAGTTACATTATGGTGGATGGGCCTTGCGTAAGCAACTTTATTTCACGTATTTGGCTTTACTTAAAATGAAGAGGCCAGATTTGCAATGTGCCTATATGTTTATAATGTTCATACTTTTTAGATCATTGCAATAAAAGCGTGTCATAGGCAGTAACACGACGACTGCTGGTGACGGTTACGCACGCCGTTCTTCTGTATGGAAGCGAAATCTGGGCTCAAGCGCTTTAGAAAAAATACTATCGAAATAAGGTGGCAGCTGTGCAAAGGAGAGCGGCACTTAGGGTGATTTGTGCCTTTAGGACAGTGTCGAAACCAGCTGTTCCGGTTGTTTCAAATATCAACTTGATGGCAATGGAGAAGATGCTTATTTTCCAGAGAAGGGATGAAGCCAAAATTAAGGCGGAAGCTAGAGAGGAAACACTCAGACTCTGGCAGGAAAGATGGGAACAAGAGACCAGAGGAAGATGTACTGCTAACTTAATTAAAAACATCTACAAATGAAAAAATCCACCACATGGGGAAGTGAATTTTTTATGACCCAGGTGCTGACTGGACATAGTTGCTTCCAGACGTACCTGGCGAAAATAGAAAAAGTGAAAAGCCCGATGTGCCCATATGGCGATGCCCTGTTAGACCATGCTAAACAGACTTTTTCTACTGTGTCAGATGTGCGGGATATCGAGGAAAAGATTGGCTTGCTTATACCGGCCAATATTGTAGCGAAGTGAGGACTCGTGGAACCAGGTTTAGCACTATACCGAACGCATTCTACGGCAAAAGAAGAAACCAGTCTATAGAACTGTCTCCAGACAGTAAGTAAAAGAAGAATCCTGTTATGGTCACTAGGTATCACTCTGAAATAATGCTGATAGTGGTCCTGGAGTAAAGGTACTGCCTGTAGAAGAAATAGAGGTTAGAGTTTAGTGGGTATGCAGGATAAACCAAGAGTCCTGTGTGGGGACACCAGGGGACACGTGCTCTCTGATGGTGATTAATAATGCATTCCCCTCCATCTGGTGGGGGGGAGGGAAAAAACGTGTATTTTATCTTTTAAATATTAAACTAATTTTTGATTGTGAAAATAGTGATACCAAGAAAATTTACTTTCTTGGCGACGTAGATGATATTTTAACTAGTCACCACTATTGCATTGTTGTAGATGGCTAGTTTTCCTTCGTATAATTGAACTGTAAGTTTTATATAAATATTGTACAAGACGGAAGAGAAGACTAAATAGTCCTTAACAAAAGTTTAAATTGTAGTCTCTTATGGAAATAAATAAAATTAATTATTATTACTATACAACAACATTTTTTCCATGTATTGCAGCTCATATATTCTCAAAAATTGACGAAATAACTTTTATTCAGGCCATTTGTTTACTACAAATTATCTCTGCTTTTAACTATATGACAGAAAAATATAAACAGGATTGTTAATGTAGAAAATAATAATACAACATTAGTAAATGTCCTACAATCAGAAATTTTAATTCATTAAATTAAAACTAACCACGAAGAAGCACCTTTCATTTTATTTCATTAAAATTTGTGTTTTGTCCACTTTAAAAATTCAAATAATTCAAACACGAAGCAATTGTTATTGAAGTGGGTTTGATATAGGTACTGTGTCTGTGTAGACTGTTTTAATAATTTGTACTTATTGACAACAATTAATTATGCTTTACAATTGGAAAGAACGATTATCAAAATTATTTGCAGAAGATGTTTTGGTTTAAAGGTTTTAAACAGTTGTGTGTAAAATATAATGCACATTCATATAATTATTTTAATTATAACTTAGAAAAATTGTGTATAAAGGACTTGCAAAATTTTATTAAATTAGACTTTAATAATAACTTGTTATTGAAAGCTCAGAATTCTAGGCATCGCAAATTTAAAAAGAGTTAAATGTAAATTTAAGAGGAAAACATTGTTCATCAGATGGAAACAGTATTTATTTTATCCTGCTGTTACAGAGAACTAAGCCTACTGACATAGTAAATGTAGTGTGATTTTTTAATGTGGTTTGTGGAAGTAGCCATAGCGCGATAATCCACTAATTGATGTAATAATATATGAAAACTACTAGATGATGCTTTAACAGTTCTAATAAATAAATAATAAAACGTTCTTGTATTTTTAAACTAAGAGGGGAAGTATTGAATTTAAATTTTAGAGTTTATAGGGCAGAGGAAGCCCATTATGTTCATTATGTAACAGATTTGAAGTGGAGGATAGTTATAGCTATGTGGCTAATTGTCCTGGGTTGAAAGAACTTAGAAGTAACCAAAGAACTTAGAGTAAAATGGTATTGTAATATAGAGTTAAACCAGGTACATTGTATACAGTACTAAATGGCAGAAATTGGTTTAGATTGTATAACAATCTCAACGAAGTTTACGAGTATAAAAAGTGTTTTTTTTTTTTTTTTTTTTTTTAATTATTAGTGGATACTTACATATTATTGGAAACATTACAATATTGTATTGGAGAAACACTAATTGTTTGTCATTTTGTTTGTGTTTAAATTGTACAAGTTTGAGATTTCGTGTAATGAATGCTTTGCAGATGGGCGTCGTCCATGTATTGAGTTTTTTGTGGA
>JAGFPH010024978.1:0-11098 GCA_018207615.1 Philaenus spumarius
TCCATTTAGCAGACAGACAATTATCTCTCGCTTTAGAAGATAAGATAACTTCTAAATGATTTGATCTATCAACATAAAGTTAGAAAGCAATTAAAAGATAATATTTTCATCTTTATTTATATATATAATAATGAATATAAATACAAAATTTAAAAAAATTGCCTACAGTTTTATAATCCTTATATTGAACACATTTACCGAGTTAAAAATCCCGTTAGTATAGTTTGGTCGGCCTAGATAAAGTATGTTGTTTTTAAAAAGTATTTTTTTAAATGATGTTTGTATTTCTGATGTATGTCTGATTAATCTGCCTGTGATTTTTCACGGGGGCTTACTAGTTTTAATAGCTATAAATTAATTGTTTATGAATTCCTTACTTTGATTAAAAAAACACAAAACAACATCCAAATTGAATATATTTTGAGGGTTCATTCCAACCTAAAATTATTTAACAGCAAAAACGTGATTTAAATATGCACATCTCTGATATTTTAAAATTGTGCTTGCAAAAAATCGTTTTTCAGGACATTGGGCTAGAATTACAGTTTTAAAAAGTGTGTTTAAGTCACCAAATTTATAAAACATGTTAACGACTCTAACCAAAATACTAGTAATGTAATTTTGATGACATTATTGTTAAAGTTTGAATTTAACAAGACGACTGTATAAAACTGCTGACTTACACATTCTGTAAAAATAAAATACCGATAAATGTAGAGTTTTTTCTTGCCTCACTATTAGTGTTAAAGTGGCCACAGAAGTCAAATTGACTGGAAAACGTCGTTCCATAAAAGGGCGATAAAGTGCGTGATTTACTTGCAGACAAGTTGAATTGATCTACTACGTCCTAAACTTTACAAAAGTTAATATATAAATGTATAGTTTTTTTTTGCCAAACCAGTGGATCTTATATGTAAAAAGTGAGTGTGCGTAACGCTATCAAACTATTATGATACGTGGCTATTATAATATTATATGTTAGCATTACCACATGGTATTAAGTTATATTGTATTCAAAATAACGCTAAATTGGTGGTTAAAAATTTAACATTTTTGTTAAAACTATAATTTGGACGCTTTTTATATTTTAGGCTGGCTAAACTGTTAAAGATAAACCAAAAGGTTTTTCAGGAGTTATGTTAGCAAATAAAAGATGTGCAGTGTGTAAAATAACCTTTCAGGACTTTGAGATATGATTACCATACAAAAAGGAAGACAAAAGTACATATAACATATGCCCATAAACACTTTGTTTTCCAGATATCCGCCATTTTGTTTTGCGTACAACATAAATCATATCTATATCAAGGCCTACTAAAGAATACCGTTGCGAGGCGGCCAATACAATGGGCGCGCTGCGTTGCCATATCTACTAGCCTCGAACACTCCTGGTATTTACAGCTCGAGGCTTGATCTCACAGTTTAAATAATTATAAATGCGAGAAATGCGTTGAGTCAGCTGCGTTCAGTAAGAAGCGTGGGAAGGAACGGCGCACTACGGCGATTGGAGCGTTCAAGGTCTCGGTGTACACAAGCCCGTCCCTCAACGGTATTCTTTAGTGGGCTTTGATATAGAGAATGATTTGACTGATTGAGTTCAAACTTCGCATGAAGTTTAACGTAACAATGATATATATTAAAAAAATAATAATAAGCGATTAAATCCAACCATGCACAAAAATTAAATCCAAATGGCTCCTGTTTGAAAATTTCAAACCTAAATGTCAAGACACCTTTTTTGTAGCCCTTTTGATTCCCTATCGGATGGTGTAATTGTAAAAACAATCGGATGAAGGATAATAGCTAAGTTTAAAATAATAACGGAAAATGTAGCCTACATACAATATGGTAGTATTTATTGTGGTATAGGATGCCGGGTTGAACAAACCAATTATTACCAATAACTTATTTATTATCCTCCATCCGATTGTTTCAGCTGTTACACTATCCAACAGGAAATCAAAAGCGCTAGAAAAAAGGTGTCTCGATATTTTTTTGTTAAAGTGTACGGTTTTTGAGTAATTTAATTTTGAAATTTTCAAACAGCCGCCATTTTTAAATTCATAATTGGATTTAATCGCTTATTTTTTTTAGATATATCATTGTTAGCTTAAATTCCGTGCCAAGTTTGAATACAATGAGTAAAACCGTTCTCTAGATATGAATTATTTTGTACAAAAAACAAAATGGTGGATATCTGGAAAACGAAGCGTTTTCGGGCCTATGTTTGCACGTACTTTTTTATTTCTTTTTGTATGAGGAATCATACCCCAAAGTTCTGAAAGGTTTTTTTTACACTCTGTATAAATGAAAGAGAGAGCATATAAAAAAAAAACATATTTAAAAAAATTTTGATCCATTTTGTGGCTGTATTTGCTAAACCAATATTATTCAGAAGTTAAGTTTATTTATATTTTTATTTGTTCATATTAAAATATATGTATCTTGTAAAATCGTGTTTAACTTTAAAACTATTTGTCTGATTGAAATGAAATATTTTATAATGTATTAAAAATATCTTACCTTGGTTGTTGATGTCGGAGTTAGGAAAAAAAAACTATTGAATAAGATAAACAATTGTGGCCTTATTTAATAAGCATGCTGCGTATTTAGATGGAAATTATATTTTGTATAATAGACACCTCATTTTTTTATTCAAGCTAAGTTTATTATTTTTAACGGGGACAAAACCGGATGGTATTCTTGTAAATACACAAAGAACAATACTATTCACTAATCTATACCAATGGTATAAATAGGTCAAATTTGTTTGTTTGTATGTAGGGGGTAATCTTAATCTCTGGAACTACTGAACCGATTAAAAAAAATAGTTTTACTAATAAAAAGTTACTATATCCCTGAATAAATTCATTTTGATAGTAACATTGTTTATTTTAATATGTGTAAATTTAGTCGGAAAAATTTTTAGTCTAGGCCTCGACTGATGAACCAACACATGCATTTACATTCATTACCATATCAACCAATTGAATAAAATAACAGATAAAACGGCTGTTTGCTCCAATATTTCCATTAAGAGCTGATTTCAAACTTTGAAGCAATTTTTTTTGTATTTCTAACATTTAGGTTAGGTTTTTAAAGTGTAGACCTGAGCCATGCTAGTTCTTTACATTTATTATAACTGATGTTATAAAATATACCAAATAATTTGATTTGAACATTTAACGTTAGCTTTGGGGTTGTTTATAAAGAAAACATAACATGATTATATGTAGGTTCCATCGGGGTTGGCGTGCGGAGCACGCAGGGTTTTCCCCTAGTTAATAAGACAAATTAGCTGTTTACTAACGCATTCTACTGGAAATAAGTGTAAACTAGTGAGGTGCATAGTTATACATAGCTCGTTACAGCTCCGTTGATGTGTGCAAGTGTTATGTTAATACGTAGTGTATATTATATGTACATAGTGTTTATCTGGTATTATTGGGATTCCACAAAACAAACAACTATCAATAAACAAAATTGTTGATCAATAAACAAACTTGTTGCGTTTACGTCTATACACTACAATAATGTAACTATGGGTTGTATATAAAGATATTTAACAAAATAGTCTTATGTACAAAAATGAATAAAGTTTGTTTGCTGATACTTATTTCTATTGTTTTCTACTTTACCAGTACTAATAATTTTATCGTCGTTAAAAAAGCCAATTATTATTATTATTATTATTATTAGGGGTTGTGCGACCTGCTGCCAGCACCTAAAACCACGAGGTCCTCTGTGCACCATGACCAAGTAGCAGTTCACATCAAACCCGCCCTTTTCGCAACACGAAGGAGTACATGGCTGCCTTCCTCTCGTATGCAGTTGGTGTCAGGGTATCCTTGTCCCAGATATTTCTGCCTAATTTCGAGGGCGTCACATTCGCATAAAACACGGACACCTTCGACATAATGGGTTGTTCTCCGGCCCTATCAGGTGGAGGGGCTTCCTTAGGGAATTGTGTGCCGTCAATAGACCAACCAACAACTTCATTTCTGTCCTGCCAAGACCTAGCAGTGTTCTGCTTAGATGTCCGACCAGTACATCAATGAAATCATGTGCCTGTCTCTGACCTCTTACCGTCTCTCTCCATTTGTGTAAGTTTACTGATTGAACGTTTTTTCTTACGCTTTCTTTCCCATAGCCTCTTGATATTACTATCATCGGTTCTGGGCCCATCGGTGGAGTTTCAGCTACTTTTCTTGCAAGTTTTGTCTGCCATTTCAGTGACTTCTACTCCATCATGTCCAAGGACTCGAACAATTTGCCTTCTGCTCGACATCCGGTCCAGCAGTAACTGGCATTCCCAGACCAACTTTGATGTTGTTCATGGCCCTTGTAGCCGCCTGACTATCAGAACATATCGTAATATCTATACTCATGCTTCCTGAGTCCAGTATTCGTTTTGCGCATGCAAGTGTCGCGTAGACCTCTGTTTGGATGACCGTTGAATAGAGCCCAAGCGGCAGTTAGCGTAAAACCGACCTCTGTATTCTAAATAAATCAATTTGATCGCGTTTTCTAACTATAAATTAATAAAGCTACGAACTATGCTAAACTAATTATTGCAAGTTTATTGGTTTTCTAACCTAAATTTTTGTAAGACATTTTATCGTGTCAACATTGCTTTCACAAGCTACAACTTTTTGCGATTTATTCGCTTGTCTTCTTACAGCATTAAACATATTCAGAAACATATTAAGTGCGCATTTTGTAACCAATGTTGAAGCTGTATTATAACAAAAATAAATTACTTAAATATGACCAATGAAGAAGCCTATTAATTCTGGATTTTTTTTTATAAAATGATTAATAACCTCTAGTTGATTTCATATATGGATTTCTGTTTGACAAAGAACATATAAAATGTATTCAATTCAAATTTAATTTCTTTACTCAAACCACAGCAGGATTTTGTAGATACATTTTTGTTTTTTATTTATATGTGACCAATGGTTGGCCTGTTAACAATGGTTGTATTTGCATCAATTAAAGGAGGATTTCGCTGTCAATATTTCCCACTATAAATATAATATTCTATTTTTGAAATTAGTATAAATATAAATAAAAAATATTGTACATGAACTGATACAGATAGGTCAATCTTAGCTTAGTCTATTGCATTTCGACCATTTGGTCATCATCAGGATTTCGTAAAACACTAATATACAAAACACAACACTATCACATACATGAATATCACTCCGGTGGAGATCGTTAAGAAATAATATTGTTCATTAGTAGCGCTCGTAGACGTGCACATCCGGCCATTTGGAAGTAACTGCTTCTTTTTTATGTTACTTCCGTATGGCCGGACGTGCACGTCTACGAGCGCTACTAATGGACTATAATTATTTCTTAACGATCTCCACCGGAGTGATATTCATGTATGTGATAGTTTTGTGTTTTGTATATTAGTGTTTTACGAAATCCCGATGATGACCGAATGGTCGAAATTGCAATAGACTAAGCTAAGATTGACCTAATCTGTATCAGTTGACGTACAATAATCTTTACCTCTATCACTGATTCACGAGCTAAAAATGAACTCTTAATATAAATACTATATTCGTGCATCTGTATAAATTACATACTCCTAAAATCCCTATTTTGTTAATAATTTTGTAAAATTAAACATAGAAAACACATTGCAGAGCACAGAAGAAAAATTAAAGACAGTATAGGATATGTTCGTGTTTGTCTCACTGGACTGGAGTTGATATTTATAAATACCTTATTTTACGTTTACTGTCGCAGTCCTTTCTTTGGTCACCGTTTAGTTGATGGCGCGCGTTTCGGCTATTCTTCAGACATTGTCGAATCACAATAATTCTTTAAGAAAAATTGCATTTATACAATGCTCGGCAATTACATAAACACTTGACACATTAAAAAAACACATATCAACACAACACAAATAATTCGGTGCAGTTCATGGGAATCGATTAGGAAAGCCGCACACATGCACATCGATCTGACCTCACGTCATTACTAATCGTGGTTATCTTGGTTAGCGGGGAAAGAGAACACATGTTTGAAACAGGGCACACTTACACCAATATTCAGAATAACATGGAAATATTATGTAAAACTTCCAAAGGACCAAATATGAACGTCCTCGAGGAATTTCATATATACAATGCCAATATAGGAGACCCAACGTCGCTGATAAATGAAAACACGCACTTCCAGTATAATACAATCTTTGACATTATTATCAGATCTGAACTTACCCCTTCCACAACCCTCTCCCCGCTAACCAAGATAACCACGATTAGTAATAACGTGAGGACAGACCGATGTGCACATTCGGCTTTCCTAATCAATTCCCATGAACTGTACCGAATTATTTGTGTTGTGTTGATATGTGTTTTTTTTAATGTGTTAAATGTTTATGTAATTGACGAGCATTGTATAAATGCCATTTTTCTTAAAGAATTATTGTGATTCGACAATGCCTGAAGAATAGCCGAAACGCGCGTCATCAACTAAACGGTGACCAAAGAAAGGACTGCGAGCAGTAAACGTAAAATGAGGTATTTATAAGACAGTATAATTCATTATATAATAAAACAATGTTTAATGTTTAAATGTCAATCTTTTGTGTTTCGTAACAGTACAACTTATTAAATTCTAGTTCAAAGAATAGCAAAAGGCTTAATTAACTTTCCCAGAAGAGAGTTACAAGAGAAAATCTAAATATGTTTTGCAAATATAGACGGAAAACTAGGAGACAATAATTTTTAACGAGTGATTTCTCGTGATTGGAGTAATTAGAAGTAATAAAATCAAGTTGTAGTCATTGAGAGGATTAATAATTAATGCTCAGGCAAAAGCTATTTAAGGGAAATTAAGTATGAGAGTGGAGGATAATTTATATATTTTATTATGTAAACATCTTACAATAATTTATGTTTATCATTTGTTTGGAAATAAGTTGAAAAACATATTTTCTCTCAGATATAAAATTGGAAAATTGACTAAAGTGTTGTGTAACAAATTTAACTTTAATATTAAGTATAATAGTTTAACAATAAAAAACACCAATTTTGAAACAATGAAATGGATCAAGATTAAACATCAAAAATCATTTATTTTCATGTAATGATTTGGTTCAACTACCTTACGTTATTTATGATAATAGGCCTATTGACATTCTCTTATTAGTTTCTGATGTAATTAAACAGAACACTTTTTATATGAAGCTTATTACACGAACTTCCAACTATTCCTGTTGAAACAAATCTAATTAGAGTGACGTTGTTTGATAATAAATTGACGTTTATTTCTCACGCATGCGCGTAGCACTCCATTTCTCAATTAAATTGCAATCAGCAACGACCATCATTTACCAAAACCTACGGTGCAAATAAAAATCGAACCGTTTGTTATAAGAATGTGTACGCAGTTGGAAAGTAACAATGCCGCTTAAACCTGACAAAATGTTAAAGTTTCACAGGTTTACTAAAGCGTAACGAAACTGAGGTATTTTGATAATCTATAAATAATATAAAAGCAAAATACCACTTACTCACTGACTCACTCATCACGATTTCTCAAAAACTACCGAACGGATTGAAATGAAATTTGGTATGTAGCTTCCTCTTGGGCCGTAGGTGCTTACTAAGAAAGGGTTTGAAAAAATTCGAAATTTTAGGAGGGGTTTGGGGGGGATCAAAGTTATTAAATCACGATTTCTTAAAACTACCGAACGGATTGGAATGAAATTTGGTATGTAGCTTCCTCTAGGGCCATAAATGTTCACTAAAAAGGGTTTTAAAAAATTTGAAATTTAGGGGGGTTTGGGGGGTAAAAATTACTAAATCACGATTTCTTCAAAACTACTGAATGGATTGGAATGAAGTTTGGTATGTAGCTTAATCTAGGGACATAGGTGCTCACTAAGAAAGGGTATGAAAAATTTCGAAATTTTAGGAGGAATTTGGGGGGATCAAAGTTACAAAAATCATAATTTCAGATCTTTTATTATTATGATAATAGTGCTTTTATTATTTAAGCTCTATACATAAAAAAGCCAAGTACCACTCATTGACTGAACACTTAAAAAGAATACAATTACGTTAAAAAGACTGAATATACCAACCACCACGGGCAACGCCGTTCGGATCAACTATTACAAAATAATAATGAAATTCACATTATATTAATTCTTAAAGATGATTATTAAAAATATCTATATATATAAAAAAATCTCGTGTCTCAGTGTTTGTTATCGAACTCCTCCGAAACGGCTTCACCAATTTTTATCAAATTGTTTGTGTATATTGGTAGATCTGAGAATAGGTCGTAGGCTATTTTGTATACCCCTAGGTGGTAAGGATGACCTTGAAACAACCCCTAAAACAATAAATATTGTTTGTTATAGATCTCAAAAACCTTTCCCTCTTGGAACTTGTAATTTGGTAAACGTACTGCTCATAGACACTAGAAACGCAAAGACGCAATAAGAAAGGATTTTAAAATATTTGGCCTTTAAGGGTTAAAACAACCCCTAAAAAATACTTATTGTTTTTATATATATATAAAAACATACTAACTACAAAGGTGAAATTTGGTTCATAGACGTTAGAGGCTCACTAAGAAAGGATTTTGAAATGTTCGGCATTTATTGGTGGAAGCAAACCCCTAAAAGAATAAATACTGTTTTATATAATTTCCTTAGCTAGAATGCTGAAATTTGTTACGTTTATTTCTTACAAGATACATATAAAATTAAACCAATTTAACATTTCGATAGGGGTTAATTTTTACACTTTCCTTAAAGTTAGGGATCTGATTTTTTGCAATTATTTATTACACGATACACTTAAAAAATAAACCAGTTTAACATTACGTTACATTCTGAAGGGTGAAAATGTGATAACAACCCCTAAAAACAAAAAATATATATTTGTATACCTTCCATAAAGCTAGAGAGCTGATAATTTGTAAATTTATTTCTTACAAGATACATATAAAAAATAAACATGTTTTACATTTGTTCACGTACTGCTAAGGGGTGAAAATGTAGTAACAACCTTAAAAAATATAAATAATAATTGAATACCGCTTAATCACGTAAAATTTGGTACACATATTGCTCATAGGCACTAGAGGTGCATTAAGAAAGGATTTTAAAAGGTTTAGCTTAAGGGTTGAAACAACCCTTTTTGTTACTTTCCTTAAAGCTAGAAAGCTGAAATTTTGTACATCTATTTCTTACAATATATATATAAACAAATGACCTCTTTTACATTTTTTCACGTTCTGCTAAATGGGTGAAAGTGTAGTAACAAGTTCTAAAACTATAAATATTAATTCAATACTACCTAGGAATGTGAAATTTGGTACACATATTGCGCATAGGCGCACTAAGAAAGGATTTTAAAATAGATGGCCTTTATGGGTTGAAACAACCGTTAAAACAATAAATATTGTTTGTTATACTTTTCTTAAAGTCAGAAAGCTGATGTTTTGTACATTTATTTCTTGAAAAACATATAAAAAGTAAACCAGTTTTACATTTTGTTACGTGCAGCTAACGTTAGAAAATGTGATAACAACTTTCAAAAACAATACATATTAATTAGTATTCTTTAATTAAAGCTAGAGAGCTTAAAATGTGGCAGTTATTAATTTTAAGAAAATGTTTAAAAACTAAGCTGATAAATTCCATCTCGATCTATGCACAAGCATATTAAAAACGTAGGCTATCTGGGCAATCTGCAATATTGAGCTATGACTGTGATTTACCAGTCTGCAGATTTAGCGGTTGAAAAGAAGACCCTATTCACTCTGACTTCTTTATTCTTTAATGATTTAATTTACTCAGCCCACATAACGTGACAAAGGCGATTAACGGGCAATCAATGAACAATAAATTAAATACCAAACTAATTAAAAATAAAAAGTAAAACTAAGTAATAATTCACTTTCGTGAAACAAAAGATGGCAGAAAATGAGAGAAAAATATTACAATTATGTAACATCGTGATGAAAAAAAATCCCCGGGTATTCAGCCAGTTTTTTTATAAGTTTATAGGATTTTATTTTATTTCCTTGCAATTTCAACAACTCTTGTAATTATGTTCTTTATAATACCGTGAAGGTTTATAAAGTTTATTCGCTTTTTACGAATTGCTGATATATATACAATATATAGTTTACCTTATACAGTAGTCGGAGCAACTCTTGTAACATTTTCTGAATGAAACTTCACAAATAAAGTTTAAACTGTGATAAACAAAAAGTAATAGTACTTACTAATATTATATTATATAATATTGTATATATAATACTATATATATACTATATTATATTTATTTTTATGCAAGTTATGATATAGTTTGTTAAATTACAATTCTGTAAAAGAGATCCTTTTTTTTATTTTAAAAAGTCGATAACCGCTTAGTTAAGACTTCACTTATATTTCTTATGACACTTATGAATAACACTTATGACTTTACATTCTGAATATAATTTAAATATTTTCTAAACGATAGAATACAAATTTCTAGAAGTTTAAATCCAGCAAGGATAAAGATAAAGGTTTATCTTTTAAAGCCTCACTGAGAGTATTAAAGTGGTCATAGAAGTCAAGTCGACTGGAAACCGTAGTTCCGTTAAAGAGCGGTAGAGTGCATACTTGCAGGCAATTGTCGTTGGATTCAACGATACGGCTCGAGCTGTGTAATGATAATATCGGTTTATTATCAGTGTGTAATCTTCAACGATCTTTTAAAGAGGTAAAGTTTCTTTGTCCGATCGGGCATTCTAGGTTGCTACTGAAACCATTTGAACAAATTGCAAATTGTCTGCGAATCCTCGTCAGTCTACATTAATTGAAGAAGTTCTATTCGTCGTATGGTTAGTTGCCTGTTGTATTATAGAGAATACAATACTTTTTCTCAAAAACTAGTCAACTAATTTTACTAAAATTTCACAATTTACACATAATTGGTACCAGAACTTTTTTTAGAGAGTTAAAATTAATTTTACCTCTCTGCAATAAAAATAAATTTCACTAAATTCCTACAAAGTGTAAATTTAAAATTATTTAATATTATTCTTAATTGATATATATATATATATA
>JAGFPH010024983.1:0-11095 GCA_018207615.1 Philaenus spumarius
TTATACATTTTTAGCTAAAGTTCAGGTAAAGTGCTTATCTTGAACTATTCCGACATTCAATTGTGGCACACAATATAAAAACGTTCTTGTTTTGTGCATTCTAAGTGAGAAAATCCTTTACCATGCACTGCGTCCAGTTTTCTCCACTGTTCCTGCAGCTATCCAAACGAACAAGCCAAAGTAGTCATTTCTTTTTTCATCTGAGATTCAGTTTTAGATTTCTACTTTTTTAAACTTTTGTTCGCTTTATTCTCAAACTCAAGATTTTTTTAAACCACTAATCTTTTGCTTTTTAAGTTTTCCTTTTCCGTTTCTTTTTTCTGCTTCTCCTTAAGAGCTAGTTTTCCGACGTATCAGTCAAGATTGCGCTTTTACCTTCCTCTTCCACGACGCTTTCTTTCCTGCTGTTGTGCTTTTCTTAAAAGGCGAATGATTTCAGGTGAGAATGCTGCAGATGTGGACGGTTTGGGTCTTGTTGGGTGCTGACTGAAAAAGTAAATACGTTTTAGATGGCAGGATGAGAATCGTCAGATTTTACAATTGGAGGTGGTAAAACATTAAACGGAAGAGGCAAATCATTAACACTGGATGTAGAAAAATCAGCGTCACTGAATGTATTTCTATCCAAGGGCCCCTCCTCTGTTTTTTTCCAATCCCGATGCGATATTTGCAGGCATCACTGCTAACGGAAAAGAAAACGAACTACTGTATTTATGAGATATTATAAATTCAGCAACCTACTAACAACAGAGCAACACTTATTGGTATGGCACGGTGTTTAGAGTTGTTTAAAAAAATATTCAACCAACAATGTGATGGCAAGAGCCCAACCTGTTCCCCGATTGTGTTTAGTACTCTAAAGACCGCTATTTTTACTGTTGACAGCCTCTCAAGTTAAACTTCATCTGCGTAGATTTTATTCTCTAAAACTGTAATGCTATTTAGGTGAATAATTTAAAGTGACGAAGTAACGCAGTTAGCAGCATAATCGCGGTTCTTTATTATGTGACTTAAGGGTTCCAAAGAGGCAAAATATCTAGGTATAATCCTAGGATAAGACCCTGATATCGAACGCTTTACTTAAAAGTTGGAACGCTAAAAATAGTTGTGCTATTCAGAAAGCAAAGCGATCCCTCATGATGAGTATCTGCTTTTAAGGACGTGGGACTTAGACTTTGAACTCACCGCAGTAAATGAATCAAGAGTTGTCTGTAGCTGTGTAATGAGAGGGCTAACTTTTACACACAGGTAGCCATACACTAAAATCCCCGAGCACTGACACCTACTACTCGGAATTAGTGGGAATGTCACCAAAACATGCTATAGGTTACAACAGTATGTAACGGAATCACGCTGGAATATGTGCCCTGACATTAGGGCATTGTTAAGAATATTTTCTGGCCGATCATGAAGCGTTCAGAAAACACTTACGGAAAATTGGTCTTTTCAATAAAGAATCGATTTTCCGACTGTGTGAGAAATCAGAAGAGATTGCTGAACACATTGGACATAAAGCCAATCTTTAAAATAAGTCTGTTCCCGAGGGAAAGACATCTACTGTTGACAGATGCAAAGAATGCGAGGTAGTTTAAATGTCTTCGCTACTACAGTATAGACAGAAAACATCAGTTTTCCAGCCCACGTTGAATAAAAACATATACTGTATAGTATTAATGTTGTTTTAACTTCATTTTTTTAACAATGCAGTTATTTTGTGAATGAATGGATGATATTTTAACTTTATTCACTCAATTTTACGTCTTAATTAAAATTTGACTTATTCTATATAGGCCTACTGTATATTAATAAGACCTGGTTAATTATAACAGATTAAGTCACACAAAAGTTTAAACTAGTTTATTAATTTTATTATAATTACTTGTTCGGACATTTGCCATCACTTGTGTGTTAAATAATCAAACACGACGTTTCGGGAATACAAATCAATTCCCGTTCTCAAGTGACTAAAACTAACGGTACATAAACCCAGGCAACTAGTCCTATGTAAGGGTGAACAAAGTAAAACTACAAATTATTACTAACCTTAAATATCTACGTGATACATCTCAGAGCTAAGACTGAGAAGTCAAACACACCAACCACAGACAAGACACAATTCATACACTAAGCACACGCAATTGATGGCAAGCGTCTAGTTTACAAGCTAGAGAGAGACTGACAACTGGCCAGAGTATTCAGGCGTGGCCAACAGGAAGGGGTAGTTTCCTATTGTTTCACATAGTTCAAGTGTTCCGCACGGGAACGGGTTATAACACCACGTGGTGATTCTACTGGTAAAAGTTCAGCATTTTTATTAGTCGGTAACATTTCTGTTTTATTATTAATATGGTTATTATAATCAAGTTTTAGTTCTTTTTTTTAATAATAGGAGCCATAGTGGCCTAACTTTAATGCTTGTTTGGCTGATAGGGTTGTCCGCTAGTTTTATATATGAGGCTTCAATTATTTTACGTTTGTAAATATTACTTTGTTTACTTTATTCTCATCAAACAGAGAATAGTTTATTAATGTCTGTCTAGAGTTCTTGGAAATGCATAAAAAGTAAATAAATATAAGTAACACATAATATAAACAGGTATTTTATTACTAGATACGGTCTAGGTAGGCTATATATTGTTAAGTTACTGTATTACAACGATAATTTGCCTTGTTTCCCTATGAATTGTCTGTGCTTTTTTCAAGGGCTGAAGGTTTTTAAAATTTGTATAATTAGAGTCCGTGTATTCCGTAAATCCGTTAACCAAAGCCGATAAATCAAATTCCGTGTATGCCGTAATTAAAAAATAAATTACAATAAAAGCCGCGAAAACAAACCTACTCCAACGAATGACAAAACTCAACTGCCAGCTGGCGAATGCGAAAACGATTTGCAGTTGGTTTCCGCCTCGCATTCTTTACACCGGTGCTCTGTATCTGTTGGGGAAGATCTTAGAATTACCAACAAATTTATTTCCAAACCTACCAGGTTAATAGCATTTATGTGAACAAAACACCGCATATGGCTGAAGTGCCTGATGTCTTGGCCCACTGCTCCTAAAAGGAAAAGAAACATCACGAATTCTTCAAAGTAAGATTTTCTTTGTTTTATTGTTTGTGTTTTTTTTTTTCTTCGGCTTCCTTAATTGTTCGTTTGGCAAACTCGTTCTCATATCTTGTAAGCATTTACATTTTTACTTTTTTCTGGTAACACTGAAACTCTGGTCCCTGAAATTTTTGTATCAGTCAATGCATAGTGGTTTTGCTAGAGAACTGCCTGCTATAATCATAGCAAACGAATATTACTTCTTGTAATGCTACTCTCAATTATACTCTGATCATTGTTTAACACCTTTTTTCGACTTCAAAATTTTTAACATTTAAATAAGTAAACAAATACGGCTGAGTAGTAATAATGCAAACTATCTGATGCTAAGCGTACTTGAGAAACAAGGTTGCCAACTGTTGAACTTAATTGCTTCTAAATATTGATTAGTCGCATGTTGGTTTCGAGTTGTTTTTGAAGCACTCTGTAAATAAACTTATCGTTGCTTGATCGAAGCTTCAGTCGTTTTAACGGCAAAGTTCATGAAGGATCTTTCGAGACTCGATACAAAGGAAGCTCTAAGACTGAACAGTCCAAGCTTGCTGAAAGTGTTTGTATCCTGACTTGTCCCTGAAACTTGTGAAAAGCACCGAATTCAGAAAGTTACTTTTTTTATTCCTACAACACCAACTTTACATAATCTTCGCATGGCTGCGAGATAGTTTTATTGTTTAGTTAGATTTTTAATAAAATGTTGTATTACCGTATGTTTTACAGTACTAGTCTCCAAGTGAATCATTCTGTTTGGCACTACATTTAGTTGAAGATGGTATGTTATAAACCTAGCCAATTCAAAGTATCCTACCGCTAATCTATATATATAAAAGCGAAATACCACTCACTCATTCACTCACTCACTGACTCACTCATCACGATTTCTCAAAAACTACCGAACGGATTGAAATGAAATTTGGTATGTAGCTTCTTCTAGGGCCATAGGCGCTTACTAAGAAAGGGTTTGAAAAAATTCGAAATTTTAGAAGGATCAAAGTTATTAAATCACTATTTCTTCAAAACTACCGAACGGATTGGAATGAAATTTGGTATGTAGCTTCCTCTAAGGCCATAAGTGTTCACTAAAAAATTGTTTTAAAAAATTTGAAATTTTAGAGGGGTTTGGGGGGATCATAGTTACCGGTATTAAAAAACGATTTCTTCAAAACTACCGAAGAGATTGGAATGAAATTTGGTATGTAGCTTAATCTAGGGCCATATGTGCTCAATAAGAAAGGGTTTGAAAAACTTGGAAATTTTAGGGAGGGTTTGGGGGATCAAAGTTATTAAATCACGATTTCTTCAAAACTACCGAACGGATTGGAATGAAATTTGGTATGTAGCTTCCTCTAGGGTCATAGGCGCTCGCTATGAAAGGGTTTCAAAAAATACGAAATTTTAGGGGGTTTGGGGGATCAAAGTTATTAAATCACGATTTCTTCAAAACTACCGAACGGATTGGAATGAAATTTGGTATGTAGCTTCCTCTAGGGCCATAGGTGCTGAAAAAGAAAGGGTATGAAAAATTTCGAAATTTTAGGAGGGGTTTGGGGGGATCAAAGTTACTAAAATCATAATTTCAGATCTTTTATTATTATGACAATAGTGCTTTTATTATTTAAGATCTATATATATAAAAGCCAAATACCACTCACTGACTGAACACTTAAAAAGAATACAATTACGTTAAAAAGACTGAAAATACCAACCACCACGGGCAACGCCGTACGGGTCAGCTAGTTCTTTATACTTTTTTGTTGAAATGTTTTATTTTGGCCGAGTTTTAAGTATAATCTTTTCCTTGAATGCTCAATTGAGCAGTCTCAGCGCATCTCTAGAATGACAGACTGCTCAATTACAATACTTTTCTATATTATGGAAAAAATATATAAGCGTTTTGCTATTTTTTGTGTAAGCCTACCTAAAGTTTGATTTTTTGCTTCCGTTACTGAAAATTTACCATTTTTTAGTTGCATTATATGAAACTTTTTGATCTTTACTACAAAAAAACTATTGAACACTTTTGATTGGGGTATAATTATTATATTTTGCGAATTTAAAAAAAAAACTTGCAAAAGCCCCAAATTGGCCTGCCATTCTGGGAAATTTGCTCTGACAGTTGTAGGGTAGGTCTAAGGTTTTTCAGAAATGGCTACACCAACGTAAGCATTTTACATCGTTCCCAAGTTAAGGTTTATTTCACAAGCCACTCTCTTACTTGACGTACAACATTGGCGCTGCGCCAACGCTAGGCACAATAATCCTTCCTTCCTATCGAACCGACATTTTTTGGCGCCAACTTTCCCTTCCCCGCTCCGTCTAGACGCACCCCACTCCCCACCCCTAGTGGTGATTTGCATGCACAGTGTGATAAAGGGTTCCGATACGATACACTTCCAATACGTTCTTCAACCGAACAAATTATGTATTGACCCTACCACACGAGAAACACGAGCGCGGTAGATGTACTAAAGCTTCCTCTTTTACATTTTGTATGTCAAAAACATGTGACAGTTCGTTATCAGGCCAATAACAACTCTGCACAGAGAATAGAGAACGGAAAATATTGTATTCGTCTGTAGTAATTTACAAATATAGCTCGTGTCCTTCAGATGATTTGGGGAACCGAATAACAAATGTTGATGAAACATTTTATGACTTCTTACGGAAGCTTTTATTATACAAGCTTTATTAAGGGTCTGCTGTAGTGGCGGCCATCTTGGATTTTTATCCCATAAGAGCAATGTTAAATTTCAAACCATTTATTTCCTTTACTTTTTATCATAAAATTGTTTGCAAGATCTCATTTTAAGCACAGTCACAATACGCATCCGTCTTGCAATTTACATTTTTTTAAATGCTTTTGATTTGTTATGTAATAATAATGAAAAATAATTTGCAAGCCGGATCCCAAATTTTATAAAGAATATTCAGTTTTTTATTTTTTTTTTTCAACACTCAATTACAAAAGATGGACTTATAAAATGGTTTGAAATGAGGCAATGTCAAAGCGTTTAGCTGCAATAAATTAAAGGTCTGCTCCAGTAAACGAGAAAGCAACCGGAAACGAAAGCGCTTCTCCCTATATCCCTATTTAAACAGTGCAATTTCTTGCAGCTGAACGCTTTGACAGTGCCTCATTTCAAACCATTTTATAAGTCTATCTTTTGTAATTGAGTGTTGAAAAACAAACTGCATATTCTTTATAAAATTTCGGATCCGGCTTGCAAATTATTTTTCATTATTATTTTTTTATTGTGTTAGGAAAAAAATTCAAACTTTGTACTTACCAAATGTAAATTGCATAACAAACCAAAAGCATTAAAAAAAACACTAAATTGCAAGACGGATGCGTATTGTGATTGTGTTTAAAATGAGACTTTGCAAACAATTTTATGATAAAAAATAAACGGTATCAGTTAACTGACACAAACTTTCTCCCAACTTACTGTAGTCAAAATAATATTGTTTTTAATCATTTTATTTACTACTTTTTAGAACAAAACAAAAAAATAATATTCTACCTACGTCAATCGTATAAAAAAATTACTGGCCGTGCTCGCTACCGCGATGCTAGATTGACAACACAAACTTGTTTATTTTTAAACATTTCCCCATAATTATAAAACGCCGAAGTTTTGATAAAAGCGGGTGGTGTCATTTTGTTTGGCATCTTAAGCACTATAAATACTGAAAATTTGATCAAAATCGTTAGAGCCGTTTTTGAGAAATTTGCATTTTTTATGGGTTTTTAGGGGTAAATTACCGTTAAAAATTAAAAATTCCAAAAAATTTAAAAAACGCCTGGAGATATTAGGGTTTAGTACCTACATACCAAATTTCATGAAAATCGGACCAATAGTGTCCTCTCTGGTCGTGTATACATTCAGATAGCGTGACAGACAGACACCACTCTAAAAACACTTTTTTGGGTTCAGGGAGCACCAAAACAAAAACTTCCACTAAAAATATTTTTGGGTTCAGGGAGCACCAACACAGATAATTGCACTAAACAATTTTTTGGGGTTCTGGGAGCACCAAAACAGATAATTCAACTGAAAATTCAAATTCGAACATTTTTACGAAAACAATACTTTCTCCATATACTACGTTTAGGGTGGAGAAAGTAATAAACAAAATAAATGGTTTGAAATTTAACATTACTCTTACGGGATAAAAATCCAAGATGGCAGTCACTACAGCAGACCCTTAAAGGTCTTAATTGGTTGGTGACATTATGTCTGGTAAACTTTTAAGTTGATTACATATCGAAATAATTCGAACGCGCAACTGAACCGCTGACGTGAGTTGAGCAAATTTACAAAATTACGTTTATGTGTTTAAGGGTTTCAACCAACTATTTGCAAAATTGGTCTTCTAACGAAGGCGCTGAATAGCTGCCTACGTGTAAAAATATACTATTGCAATTATTTTTACCTCAGCCTCCAGCTTCGTTCCGCTCGCAGCGAAAAACTCGTATCGTGAGTTTGCGCCTCCACCTGGAGTTTGCGCCTCGGATAGTGGACTGCCCTTCGGATCAAAAGCTGGCCCTTCAGTGAAATCCCCACGTGGAGTTAAACCTTATACTTGTATGGTATTTTTATTTTTAGTTTTGATCGATTATGGAGGAACCAGACGGGATATGAGGTTGTATAAAAAAGTGAAACGTGCAAAATTATCTCCTATATTTATTTTTTTTAGATAGAACTCGCAAAAAGTTTCTAGTACGAAAAATCCCCCAAAATTGTTACTTTGTTGTCGCTCCGGTGAAATGAATTTAATAAAAATTTTGACGTAGCTCAGTTTGGCGACAAAAGTTTCTAAAAATTGTTTAGGCCCTTTTAAGTGCCGAAAAAGCGGCCTGAAGGGCGTGAGGTGAAGCCTCGGTAAAATGTAGCCTGAAGGGCAGTGAGGTGAAGCCTCGCTAATTCGGTCCTGAAAAGGGCCGAATATGTTAGGGAAAGTGAGCCTGAAGGGCGCTTGATTGCAGGTGAACGATTCGTAGCGCTGCGCTGTCGTTTTCGTTGCGTTGCGTAGCGTGGCACACGACACCCTTACCAAAGTGCCGTGGTGAAACCTAGTAGCTCGGAGCAGGGTGCGCACTGCCCGGACACCAAGACTGTAGTCAAGGATAAAAATAGCTACTAAGTTTCCGTAGATTGCTTGAAGAGCGTCTTCCTGTGTCGCTGCGCTGTGAAGTTGGCGTAGTCGAAAGAACAAGACTTATTTTGAATTTAGAATTGAATTATTTTATTTTCGTCTTTTATTGTGGCGATCGGCAATACTCCCTCACTAACTCGGCGACTCTCCCTTAGCTTCACTTCTCTCGGCGTGGCACTGGTCCGGCCAATTCTCCCGTAGTTAGGCACTATTGAACTTTGATTTTCCGCTGGTCTGTATATACGATGCCGGGGAATCTCACGAAGAATTTATTTATTGAAAATATTAGTAGCTCCGCTACGACAACTTCAGTTCAAGAAACTTACTTCCGGTTGTGGGTTTTTAGAGAAACAATTGTGTGCACCAAATTTGGACCAAATCGGACGTAAAATGTGGCCGTTAGAGGGCGAACAAGTACATGCATATTGTTATTTTTATTTGTAATAATTTTCCTGCTTATACACTTCCCCAGAAAGGGTTAGTTAACTAAATTACAAGTGAAGAAACACGGACGAAGACCAGGATTTGGTCTTACAAGTTATACAACTAACATGTAATGTAGTTATGTAGGTCTATACATACATATACAGAGCGTTCAGAAAAAGGGTTCCAAGAATTCAGGGCGTGATTCCCCACGTCAAAATAGGACGCAAAGTTCCAATAAACACAGGTCCAAAAATGCTCCGTTTTCTGTCTAGCCGCCATTTTGTTTTGATTTACAAAATAATTCGTATCTAGATAACGATTTGACTGATTGAGTTCAAACATGGCATGACGTTTAATCTAACAATGATGTATCTAAAAAAAGCGAATAAATCTGATCTTGCGTTTCAAAATGTTGGCTGTTTCAAAATTTCAAATCTAAATTGCTCAAAAGCCGTACATTTTAATAAAAAATGTCAAGACACCTTTTTGGTAGCCCTTTTTATTCCCTATCGGATGGTGTAACTGACAAAGCAATCAGATGAAGGATAATAGTTGAGTTAAAGATGTTAACAGCATTTTATGTACACGTAGAATCTGAATCTGCATAGCCTGCTACAAAAATAACTAAAAAATTTGTTAAATTTACAAAAAATGATGGTTTTAGGCTAATTTTGGTTGCTGTAGACAATTACCAAGAAATTATGTTTTTTGTGGATAACTCGTTTATCCTTTGACCTACTGAAACTACGAAAAAAGCATTTTGTCTGTCCTTAGAAAAGGAAAATATTTTGTCTCTTGTAAATGTTTTGTAAAGTTAACGGTTTTCAAGATATTCCACGTTAAAAATTTGTAACGGCCGCCATTTTGAAAATTATAAAAATAAATTCTTTGTGTTTGGTACACTTGTTAATCGTAACATATAAAATGCTTATTCCAAATTTGAACTCGATATCGTATCTATTTCCAGAGTTACAGTGAGTTTTTGTAAAAAAAAAAATGGCGGATATCTGGAAAACGAAGCGTTTTCGGACCTATGTTTATATGAACTTTTTCCATTATTTTTACTAGTAGAATGAGCTGTATAAGTGTGGGGATAACTTCGTGAATCACCCTGTATACTTATAATGTTTATTAACACACCAAAACGTGTTCTGTAGGCTATGATCGGTGCTCATTTGCTACTCCCGGCCTTAGATCTCACCGTAGGAGTCACTGCAATAGCTCATCTTTCCTATGGAAATTCGCTGACAATCTATGAACGAAGTTTTGGCAATAAAATGGTAACGAAGCGTTTTTGTACGATAGCTGAGTTCGTTTTAATTACGTATCGACGTGGCCTGAGATACAATACGGAGACATATTTGATAAAATATATATAACGGTATTTTTTACGAGGCAATTTAAAGGTTTTGTGCGGCCATATTACACATTGCACGTGTTTGATAGAAGATAAGCGGAATCTAAATTTAGCTTAAGAGCAGCGCTATTGTAGGACAATGATTGCAAAATCGCATGTTGGCCTACTAGATTTTTACGGCCTCTGTAATCGACAAATTATAAACATGTAGGCCTTCACTTCTGGGTTGGTAAATAGGTTGTTGGATATTATTGTTTTTTTTTTAATAATTCTTAAATTTCGAAGTGACCATACCATTCTTGATTATATTTGAAAGAAATTAATAATGTGCTTCGGACGCTCGTAATTACATTATAATTCGATAATACGTCTAGACTACAAACGGGGACAGCATAAACACATAGGGGGTCAAACACCCCCCCTCCCATCCCCGAAATCCCGAAATTTAGTAGTAAAAGTTAATACTAGGTTTAAAAAGTGCAAATTAAATTATAAAATAGACAACACAACAGAGGATCCAGCAACATATTTTACATAATTCTGCATTGCACGCATACTGATATTTAGATTTACTTGATTAAACTACAATTTACAATACACATGGATTCAGTAGGTTTACAGCGTTACTCTCTTGTGAGCTTGATCTGATCTGTTAAATAAAAAAACTATGAAGGTTCAACAAAAAAATTTTACTCTAACAAAACACGGAATGGATTGTGAATTGAACATACTCCCAATGCGGGGGTTGGCGTGCGAAGCACGCAATGCATTTTGTATTGAAAATACCTCCAAATGGGGGTTGGCGTGCGAAGCACGCAATGTATTGTGTATTAAAAGTACTGCCAATACGGGGGTTGGCGTACGAAGCACGAAATGCATTGACTATTGAAAATATTCCCTATATGGGGATTGGCGTGTGAAGCATGCAATGCTCTGTGTATTTAAAATACTGCCAATACGGGGGTTGGCGTGCGAAGCACACAATGCATTGTGTATTGAAAATATTCTCAATACGGGGGTTGGAGTGCGAAGCATGCAATGCGTTGTGTATTGAA
>JAGFPH010024984.1:0-11095 GCA_018207615.1 Philaenus spumarius
GACAATGATTAAAATGTTTCACAATCTTCCAGAAGATTCGACAATGATATGGAATGTTTCATAATCTTCCAGAAGGTTTGACAATGATATAGGAATGTTCCACAATCTTTCAGAAGGTTCGACAATGATATAGAATGTTTAACCGGATACGATCTATGAAGCTAAAACTTAAGGCACATACTCACTATACAGGGTGTTAGTGAACTCTCATTAAAAAAAATTTTAGATATGTTCCTTGGGTCAAGACAAATAAAAAACACCAAATAAACATTTGTCTAAAATTTGCAGTTCAACTTAATTTAATTTTCTGTATTTGTTTTCTTTAAAATATTGTTTAGTGTAATTTGTATATTGTAATAATGTATAATCAGGTTATGTGGTTTAGTGGTTTAGACAGTCCTAAAAAAATATAAACAATTAAAATCAATATTTTGGTTAATTTGAAAATAACAAAAAATTATAAAGGAAGTGGAATTCCATGTATCAGTACAACAAATAGTTTTGAACACATCAGGATGCAGTTGTATTTTATTATTAAGTAATAGCTATTATAATAGACGATAGATTGAGGGTACCATGCTTTGCAAAGTCATGTTTGATCCAGAACATTTACATGTGAATTATAGATTTTTCGAAATATGTAAACGCTCGATGTATAACTTATATAAGTTTTAAAAGTAATTTGAATGAAATAAATAATAAGCACTAGATATTTCATTTTTTAAATTACAAAAATCGAAACACTATTTTCTAAATGTTAATATGACGCTAGGAATTACATCAAAGGAAACACTTCTTGAAGACCTCTCATACACGAGTGATGAAATAAAATAAAAATTTTCGGTACAATTTGTATGAAATAGTATTGATTACTAGAATATCTGGTCTTCTCAACGTCACTAATTTTGATGAGTAACTAGTTAATGACGAAAGGGTTGCACCTAAAGGAGGGAAAATGCCTGATTACTTCCGCCAGACGTCTATCTTACTTCCTTCTTGTGACAGCCATTTTTATTTTGTTTTTAATTACATTTTCGTTCAAACAATGCAATTATACATTGCAAAGAAACTAACACAGTTATTCATTTAAAACATTCATTTAATTAGATATAACAATTTGTAAATCTTTCTTTCATCAGTAATCTTTTTGTTTCGTAATTTTCTAAAGACATTTTGTAATAATTTCAGAGAGTAATGATTTACAATATCTACAGATCATTTATCGGACATGTATTCAAGGTACAATCATTTATTTTTTAAAAGTACCTCAACATAATTAGTAATAAAGAAAAGAATAGACATTTTAAAAAGTTCAGAATAAATAGGTAATTGTGTTTTGTTACATTGCATATTTACCTAAAGCATTTAAGAACTAATAAAATAATTGTAGACAGATAATAACAGATATTTTTAACAAAATCAAAAGTGAAAAAATGGACCAATACCCCAGGGTTTCAAACATATGAATGTTAATATACCTTTAGCGTTCGTGCTCTACCAACTGAACCACCCGATTACAACAGATATTGGTCAATGTTTTTTCACTTTATTGCACTCTTTTATGGACTAACAGACAGATAACCTCGCATGAAACGACATTGAAATAAATGTTAATTACATTTGCAGCAGTCGTATTATTTAATGCTATTTTTTTAAATTGTGATAATTAATTTTCCGCTATACGCTTCCCCATCAAGGGCAATTTAACTAAATTATGACATCAAATAATTCGACCACGCACTGAACCGCAGGAGGACGTAACTTGAGCGAATTTGAAAAATTAAGATTATGTATTTTGTGTCTCAACTGTTTGGGAAAAACTAAGTCTACTCACGAAGACGAAATATATTAAGAGAATGTTTTTGCATCTCAGCCTTCAGCCCCGGCTAACGCCTTGTTTCGTTAAGCTTGCATTGAGAGTTTGCACCTAGTTCTCGCTTCCTAGGATTATGGACTGCTTCGTTAAGCTCGCATTGAGAGTTTGCACCTAGTTCTCGCTTCCTAGGATTATGGACTGCTTCGTTAAGCTTGCATTGAGAGTTTGCACCTAGTTCTCGCTTCCTAGGATTATGGACTGCTTCGTTAAGCTTGCATTGAGAGTTTGCACATAGTTCTCGCTTCCTAGGATTATGGACTGCTTCGTTAAGCTCGCATTGAGAGTTTGCATCAAGTTCTCGCTTACTAGGATTATGGACTGCTTCGTTAAGCTCGCATTGAGAGTTTGCACCTAGTTCTCGCTTCCTAGAATTATGGACTGCTTCGTTAAGCTTGCATTGAGAGTTGGCACCTAGTTCTCGCTTCCTAGGATTATGGACTGCTTCGTTAAGCTCGCATTGAGAGTTTGCACCTAGTTCTCGCTTCCTAGTATTATGGACTGCTTCGTTAAGCTCGCATTGAGAGTATGCGCCTAGTTCTCGCTTCCTAGGATTATGGACTGCTTCGATTCGCTCGCAGCAGAAAAGCTTTGCGAATTTGCATCCTAGCCGTTTTCATAGGCCTATGTCAAATTTTTTTAACCGGGTAGGCCTACTTTTATAGTATTTTATTTGTTTTGATTGATATTGTTGGAACCAGACAGCCTATAATGTTATGTAAATCATAAAACGTGCAAAATAATATCCTTGATTCATTTTGTATGCATATATAAAACCCCCAAAAATTTAGTCTAGTGAGAAAAATCTTTTTTTAAATTACTTCTGGTAAAAAAGTGCTTCCTGTTGTTGGGTTCTTTTTTTCTAATGAACATGCCGAGATAGTTAGAAAAGCAACTTGTGTACTAAATTTGGACCAAATCAGAGATAAAATGCGGCCGCTAGAGTGCGAACACATATTATGCATATATACTCCAGTAATAAAGTCCCAAACTTCGGGAAATGATTATGTAGGTAAAAATAAAGATAAATCAATAATATTTTTTTCGAAAACGCTTCGTTTTCCAGATATCAGCCATTTTGTTCTTATCAGCCAAAATAATTCATATCTAGAGAACGGTTTGACTGATTGAATTAAAACTTGGCATGAAGTTTAACCTAATATAATCTGTTTTTAGACAAATAATCGATTATATTTAATTATGTGTTTTAGAATGGTGGCTATTTGAAAATATCGAAACTAAATTATACAAAAAACGTAAATTTCAACAAAAAACGTTAATTTCCTATTGGATGGTGTAAGCGTAAAATCGGATGTAGGATAATTGTTAAGTTACAAATAATAACACCATATGTACATACTATATTGTTGTGTTTACTGTGTTGGTATAGGTTGCCGGGTTGAACAAACCAAGTATTACACATAACTTAACTATTATCCTTCACACAATTGTTTTGACAGTTACACCATCCGATAGGAAATTAAAAAGGGCTACAAAAAAGGTACCTTGACATTTTTTGTTAAAATGCACTGTTTTGAGGCAATTTAGGTTTGAAATTTTTAAACAGCCGCCATTTTAAAACGCATTATTGGATATAATCGTTTATTTTTCTTAAAATAGATCATTGTTCGGTTAAACTTTATGCTTGAACTCAATTGGTAAAAGCGTTCTGTAAATATAATTTATTTTGTTGAAAACACTAAATGGCGGATATCTTTAAAAATTAGTGTTTTTGGAAAATTCTTGTACTTGATTTTATCTTTATTTTGATCCATAAAATCATATCTCTCAGTTTGGTACTTTACAGAACATAACATTTTAAATAACACCCCAAAACGTGTTCTTAGGACCATGATCGGTGATCATTGACTCTCACCCTAACAGTCACTGCAATAACTAATTTTCCTTATGCAAATTCGCTAAAAAAAACATGAACCATTACCAAGATTCAAACCCAGGAAGTTTTTATGGTTTTTCAAATCATCGCAATTTAATAAATAGGTCTATTGTTTATGATTGCGTCCAGTTTGGTGTGCTGTGTTTATTAATTTGTACTGATGATTCATATAAATAAATAATTGAAGAAAGCTTGAAAGAATTCCTCGTGGTAAGTAACTCCATTTTAGTTAAAATACAACACACAATATTTAAATTTCTACAAATATATTTGAGAATTACCGACTTGGGTCATTTAAGATCGAGTTACAAATGTCAACCTTTTGTGTAACCCTTTTGATTCCTTATCGGTTGGTGTAAGTGTCAAAACAATCGGATGAAGGATAATAGCTAAATTAAATATAATAACAGCATATGTACACGCAATATTGTTGTGTTTACTGTGTTGGTATAGGATGCCGCGTTGAACAAACCAATTTTTACCCATAACTTAACTATTATCTTTCATTCGATTGTTTTGACAATCAGACCATCCGATAGGGCTGCAAAAAAGGTGCCTTAAAATTCTTTTTAAAATGTATGGTTCTTAAGTAATTTAGGTTTGAAATTTTCAAACAGCGCCATTTTGTAACGCATAATTGGATTTACTAATCGCTTATTTTTCTTGAGATTTTTCATTGTAAGGTTAAACTTCACGCCAAGTTTGAGCTCAATCAGTGAAACATTTCTCTAGATATGAATGATTTTGTAAAACAACAACATGGCGGATATCTAGAAAACTAAGCATTTTTGGAACTATGTTTATTTAACTTTTTTCTTTACTTTTACATGTGGAATGAGCTCCTGAGTTTCTGCATATTTTCGTAAATCACCCTGTAAACAGAAAATGGAAAAACTCCGCACGTATTTGCGTCAGCAAATTTCAAAAAGAAACTTCAAACGTACGAGTGATTGAAAAACGTCTCGATTTCACCATTATTTACATAACATAAAGGGTAACAAGATCTAGAGTTATTTGTAGAGTTCTTGTGGCACTTGTATGGAGACATCTCTCACTGTATACTTTCTCTTTAGGTTTAGGATTCAGATTTTAAATATCCCACACGAATAGGTCTATGTGATTTATGAGGTTTTTTTATTTTCATTACCCTTTTCAGTAATATAACTCCTATTGCGCTTTTATTATTTGTTTACTCTTGTGGTTTGATTTCATGTTGTAAACTTTTCAGTCATAACTACCTAACAAATGGGGTTTTCTACATAATTTTCAATGTTGTGATCTGAAGATGGATATGCAGGCTAGCCGAAACCACCCAGTTATTTCCTACATTTGAAAAAAACGAATCAATTACTGAACCAATTCTATTAATTGTTAAAATTCATCGATCCGTTGGATAGAATTTAAACCAAAAATATTCTCTAAGCTGCATTTACGATAAAGCAAGAATTTCTGTTCTTTATTTTTTAAACCTATTCATGTTTAACTGTATCATATAACAGATCAAGATCTGTAAAAGTATGATATACAAAACTATTGAAATACAATAACCCAATGCCATCTAGTTCTTAATTAAATAATAATTTCATTTCATTCCTTTCTCTGATGTTTTAAAACAAATAAATACATAATATAACAGAGGGATACAATGACTGCAATACGTTTGATTTTAATATTTACATCTACAAAAGCATGTATCTAGAATAAAGACAACCATGAAGTTCTCTGAGGGGGTGGTCAGCCCAACTAGTTCAACCTCGAAAGCACCAATCAGATGCTGCTGCGTTGTCAAATTAAGCACTAGAATTTCAACATAAAGTAAGCCTTCAACTCTCTTATTAATTAAAGAGTACGGAGTCTAGTGTTAAAAGGTCGAAAGCTTCAACAAAGCCTTCTGTGGGAGGTGGTACGAAAACAATTATTTTAAACAGAAAATTGGCTGTCTAGTCTAATTTACTTGTTAGTTTATTATAAGCTTATCAACTGACGGTTCGGTCTACTTTCAGCAGTGTCTCTTTGCAATGCTAAATACAAGAGGCTGCCTGCCACTTGTTAAAGCAATGACCTTACTTACAGTATTAGTTCAACATCAACTGACGATTCGGTCTACTTTCAGCAGTGTCTCTTTGCAATACTAAATACTAGAGGCTGCCTGCCACTTGTTAAAGCAATGACCTTACTTACAGTATTAGTTCAACATCAACTGACGATTCGGTCTACTTTCAGCAGTGTCTCTTTGCAATACTAAATACTAGAGGCTGCCTGTCACTTGTTAAAGCAATGACCTTACAGTATTAGTTCAACATCAACTGACGGTTCGGTCTACTTTCAGCAGTGTCTCTTTGCAATGCTAAATACTAGAGACTGCCTGCCACTTGTTAAAGCAATGACCTTACAGTATTAGTTCAACATCTACTGACATATTTTATATTGAAGATATTATTTGTCAACGCATTTCAAGACTACACTCTCATGTATGTAATATTGATAATGGCAAAGTTATAAATAAGTAAATCGATTCCAGTCTCTTTGGTTACTAATAATTTCATCAGCAATGTTTTTAAAACTGGTTACCATAGTAACGCCCGGCACAAAAGATAACGAGAATGAACGTGTTTTACACCACAAGTGACAATACCTAACAATGTTTTTTATTTTACTGTAGTTATTAAAATCAAAGGCAATGTTTAAAGTGAACATTTGACTTTATTGATGATTTAATCTTTTTATGAATGAGTATACAACATTTTGTTTTTCTAACACAATCTAGCCTAATCATCAATTAATCATAGTGCTTTTATCAGACTCAATAATAATAATGTACATACACCATGTTGTCATTTTTATTGCTCCTTTTTACGGTGCTTTACTGGTTTATTTCTAGTTACTATTTTCACTCTTACCGTAATTGCATTAAGTTTATTCTTTTTATAAGATATTAAATAAATTACCATAATTTCATTTTATAGAACAGATTTGTATAATTTTAATGGATACGTATTGTCAGGTTTAAAGAAGTTACTGATTTGCATCCAAGTTTATTCACCCTATAAGGTTTAAAATGCTGTAAGGTTCAAAGGTTAAGCCTTCATCTCTTAAGATTTTACCTTGTTAGGTTTATAAGGTTAATATTTCTGAACTTATGAACTGTAGGCTTGGGGCCTCCACCAGACTCTCCTAACGAGTCAAATCTGCTTATCAAGTGGGCTGACTACAAATTAAACTAGATTGATATAAATACAAAGTTTAAATCAAGATATGGTTCACTATAGTATTCAAACTTTCAAAAGAGGTTCTACAATAATGCAATGCGATACAACTAATCTCCTTGAAATAAAACATCTAAATGTTGAAATTTCAAGTGTCCATTTCTCAATTGAAATCATAGATTAACAGAAGAAACTTATTATATTAATTTTTTGACTGCTAACATAAAATGTAACAACTATTCTAAATCTCAAAACCATTAATCTTATTTCGGATCTACTTGTCTCTAACAGTGAAATTTAAATGCACACTTTAAAACCTTTGCAATTTTTTTAATTATTTTGATTATCGAAACCTTTAAAATAAATTGAATATATTGGATGGTAACACTTTTATTTAGATTGAAATTTAATTTATCGTCTAGTCTCTCACCTAGATCATTTATAAAATTTACCCAATGGGATCGGAACTGTTCCTAATTGTTTGATGAAACCATTGACTATAATACCATTGACTATATAAGTACTTACATAGTCAATGATGAAACCCTCTAGTAGCAGTAGCAGTTAATGCTAAATGAAACAGTCCCTACACCAGGTGATCAGTGTTTACTAGTTTTTACATATTACTTCATTCATAAAACAACACTTATAATATAAACCACTCCTTTGATAACTCTACTGACCCTCGAGTTCTGTCTTACATTAATGAATGGTTTAAAGCTACTTACATAATTTTCCTTTTATTTATTCCTTTCACACTTTCACTGAACACTTGTAATAACGGTTTATCTATCAAAATTTTCACAACACTTCACTGATTATTAATTATTGCTTACTTTTATAGATTGACCGATTTCCACTTCTGTACTTTATAAAAAAAATTATGTTTTCCGTGAAACCCCATGAAGATTCCTTTTAGACAGACCTCAGTTTCTCTGCGAAAATCTGCCACCTTCCTTGTCCGCGTGTTTTAGGATTCTTTTTGATCGGACCATTACTGCTTCCTTTCTTCTGATTGGGTTAACTTCCTGAACAATTGACATATTAGCATTATTTTTTGCATTCAATGTTTTGATGGTTCCCACAGAATAGTCGCATTGTCCACTATTTGGTGTTTAAAGAAATGCAATGCATGTCATTTGTTGTTACAACCATTGACATTTAGTTGTTTTTGCGCTTTGTTTGTTTGATTCAATATTATTTTATTCGTGCTTTTATTATAAGTGTAAATTTATTGTTGTAAATCTTCTAAGTATCTGGGATATTGGTGTTCACCAATATATCCCTGACAGTATGTACATTAAAGTATGTGTTACGTTAAAGATGTACCATCTGATTCTAAAAAAATCGTATTAAAAAAGGTATTTAAACTATGATTTGACCTAAAATAAATTTGTTTAAGGAGTGATTAATTCGATTCATTGAGGGAAAAAACCAGTCACGTTTTAAGAGTAGTCTGTTTTTTTTTTTTTAGATAGATATGTTACCTCAACAGTATGATTTTGTAAAAACCAAGATAATGAAGTCAGGAAACAAGTTACTAGATATTCCTTAGCATCCAACTTTCCCTTCTTTCGTGTATCAATTTGTCTTTTCCTTCCTCATTTTTTTTATAACCTCCCATCCTTACTGCATCACTAGATGACCCAAAACATTTGTGGTATATTATTATATTGCAAGTACATTAGTTTAAATGATGCAATATTTCAGTTTAGAAATGCGCATTTATAAATGTTAAATGTTAACTACTGGTACTACAACTAGTGAAGAATCACAAGCTGATCAACATAGATAGAAAGTTTACTCTCCTACAATGCTGCTATCCAGTTACTCTCCTTGATAGTAGACCACAGACCATAAAAAAGGAAAAATAGGCCTTTGTTAAGAGTAATTAGTGAAAGCTGAAATTTTGTCAGATGTTACAATAATATAAGAGGAGTATTTACACAAAAGTCCCCGCCCCTCCCAATCTTGCTCCCCCTACCCCCGCCCCTTAAAATTCACTTTTGAAAGACTTCTTTATTTTGTCAATATCTAAAAGATAAACAGCGATAGAGTCATATTTATTACTTTCTCACTATACTATAGTATAGAGAAAGTATAGTGATCGCAAAAAAAATCGATGTTGAGATTTTTGTGGAAATATCCGTTTTGGGACCCCCTGAGTACAAAAAAGTGTTTTTTACAAAATTTCTGTCTGTATGTATGTCTGTATGTATGTCTGTATGTATGTATGTATGCCTGTATGTATGTCTGTATGTATGTATGTCTGTATGTATACAAAGCTAGAGAGAAAACTATTCGATCGATTTCAACCAAATTTGCACCAGACATATCAAGTAGGCCTGTATAGATGCACGAAAAAGGGTTTTGAAAATTTTTGAAAAACAACCCCCTTTTTGGCCAAAAAACCTCCAAAAAATCAGTTATTATTTTTTTATAAAAAAACGGCTATAACGATTTTGATAAAATTTGGCTTATTTGTAGCCTTTAATGTGCCCTACCATATTCAAAAAACCGCATCTTTCTAAAAATTCTCGTTTAGCTAATAATAATAATAACTGATTTTTGGGGGTTTTTTGGCCATAAAGGGGGTTGTTTTTAAAAAAATTTCAAAACCTTTTTACGTGCATCTATAAAGACCTAATTGACGTGTTTGGTGCAAATTTGTTCGAAATCGATCGAATAGTTTTCTCTCTAGATAATAATAATAATATTTATTAGTCAATCTCCAACTTTAATAAAAGTATACAAAGCTAGAGAGAAAACTATTTGATCGATTTTAACAAAATTTGCACCAGACATGACCAGTAGGCTTGTATAGATGCACGAAAAAGGGTTTTGAAAAATTTTGAAAAACAACCCCCTTTTTGGCCAAACAACCCCCAAAAAATCAATTATTATTTTTTTATAAAAAAACGGCTCTAACGATTTTGATAAAATTTGGCTTATTTGTAGCCTTTAATGAGCCCTACCATATTCAAAAACCCGCTTCTTACTAAAAATTCTCGTTTAGCTAATAATAATAATAATAACTGATTTTTGGGGTTTTTTTGGCCATAAAGGGGGTTGTTTTTCAAAATTTTTCAAAACCTTTTTACGTGCATCTATAAAGTCCTAATTGACGTGTTTGGTGCAAATTTGTTCGAAATCGATCGAATAGTTTTCTCTCTAGATAATAATAATAATATTTATTAGTTAATCTCCAACTTCAACAAGTCACTGTGAATCTGTTTAGTAATTTAAATATGTTTGTGAGAAAGTATGTGCCAGTTCCTGGTACCGTTTATTTTGTTGTTGTAATCCCTATAATATTCTCTATAAAAAATGTTCATAGCGTTTAAGCTATAAAATAATTATTTACCAAATAATTTTTAAATTTAATTTTAAAATTTTAACTTTTCTATTACAATAATTTCATGTTTAGCTATTTCTTATTAATACGAGGCAAGTTCTGATAAAATTGCACAAATAAAACTTTTAGTGTATTTTGCAATATTTAAAATGATATAAGTTTTATTAATGTTAAGTGCAGTCAGTTGATATAATCGGCCTGACAAAGGGAGACGGCGCGGGGCGCACGAGTCCTCGCGGGCCGGATCAGCGCGTTGGCATATCAGCGGTCAATCTGCAGCATATAGGCCTAATGTTTGGACTTTGTATAGCTGGTCTAATTATGGGTATTACGATGGTAAAATTGACGTAAACATTTATAAAAATTTTTTTTTTATTTTTTATTTATTTTCCGGTATTTATTATTGCACTGATAAACACACAATACGATTTATATTAGCCAAGTCAATAAAGGGAAAAATAGGCCTTTGTTGGATGTAAATAGTAAAAAGCTGAAATTTTGTTTTTTAAATGGTTAATGTACTTTATATTAGGAGAGCCAGTTTTGGTTCGTAGGATTATTCCTAACCCTAAGTTATTAGGGCAGTTGCATTATCCACCACCCATGGACCCGCCGTGTCCCGTACTTGCTAAAACCGGCACCGGCAGGTGTCAAGCCGCAGAACATGTTTTATTTACTGTCAAAACACCATCACATACCACCCACCACTCAAATTGTTATTTACAATACCTTCAAATTGTCTGTGATGTATACAATACTGGCAC